>JAOXJP010141292.1:0-13343 GCA_025762735.1 Platanus orientalis | reverse complement strand
GCCTTGCCCTTGGCTGCTCTTTCACTTCTCTTAACCCCATAGGACCTTTGAGAAGGTCCTAGAGAATACACTTTGTCCTTGGCCTTCTAGGAGGCTTATGTAATAGTCTTACCCTTGGCTTTCATGAAGACATTCTTAGTCTTTTGTGAGGAGGAAGTATGGTTGGCATTGGAATTAAATTCAAGTCCTCTCATGTCACCATAGTTCTTTCCCATGGAGATCATCTTCTCCAACTTGCCATTATCTTGAGCAATCATGGATAATGACTTCCTATTGTCCACCTCAAGCTCTTTGATTTTCTTAAGGTACTCTAAGGATTTCCTAATGATTTGAGCACAAGTGATGTTTTATGCTTTGTTTCTCTCATTTAAAGCATTTACTCAAATTTCTAGTTCAAGTATGAGAGAGTCATCATTGCTTGTCTCAACCTCACTACTCTCTAGAGACTTGAGATTTTTTTCAAGTTCTAGGAGTTTCTTGGACAATTTCTCATTATCCTCAAGAAGTTTCTTCTTTTCAATTATCCTATTGTCCTTTTCGAGACAGTGAAAAGCTTTAGCTTTACTAAGCTTGATTTCAAGAGGTGTTATTTTTAAGTCCATTTCTTCTTTAGCTTTGTGAGGGGAGGAATTTTCATTAGAATTTTAATTGATCCTAGCACTTTCCATAGGGGATTTTTGTTGAAGATAGGAGATTGTGTCCTCTAAGGAGTTGATCTTTTGGACCATTTCCTTGCACTTCTTCCTAAGTTATTTTTTTCTTCTTCTCCATCTCAACACTTCGAAGAAAGAGCCTATTGAATACACTTGAGTCATTTTGTTCACAAAAAGAACTCAAGGGAGATCCATAGGTCATGAATGCATTGATCTCCTATGACATGTCCTCAATCCTTTGGGTCTCTTGTTCCAATTCATCAGAATCATCATCCCAAGTAGTAGCTATGGCTTTGCCATTTGGATTATACTTCTTATTCTTCCTATTGCCTCAATCCTCGACAATATGACCTCTCCCTTTGCATTCACAGCAAATGGGAGGTTCCTTGAAAGAATAATCATTCTTCTTCCTACAACTAGGATAAGCTTTCCTAACGTACTTGTTCTTGGAGAAATCTCTAGTATTGCTCTTGAAGTACCTTTTGAACAGATTAGCTACTAAGGCTAATTCTTTATTGGTTTCCTCATTGGATCTCGAGGGTTCTTTGACCTTAATGGCAATGCCCTTTTTCTTAGTGGGTTCCTTGATGGAGGCTTCGTAGGTTTGAAGGGAGCCAATTAGTTCTTCTAACTTAATTGTTCCTACATCTTTGCTCTCTTCAATTGCCATAACTTTAGGTCTAAACCATTTGGGAAGAGACCTAAGTACTTTTCCCATGATCTATGTCTCACTTAATTCCTCTTCTAAGCCCCTCTTTGAATTCATGAGGTTAGAGAGCCTAACATGGAATTGAGAGACTTCCTCATCCTCCTTCATCCTTAGTGCCTCAAATTATGAAGTGTATATTTGGAGTTTTAACATCTTCATGGCACTAGTTCCTTTGTGAGTGACCAGAAGAAGGTCTCATGCCTCCTTTACTATTTTTAGGTGGGATATCTACTTAAACTCATTGAGAACAAGTTCACTAGCAATGAAATTCAAAGCCTTGTAGTTGAACTTGTGTGCATCTCCCTTAGTCGTGGTCCACTCACTGCGGGGTTTGTCAAAAGGCTTACAGCCATCGGTGATCGACTCCCAAACCCTTTGGTTATAGGCGTTTAGGAAGATCTCTATACGAGACTTCCAATACCCATAGTCACTTCCATTAATGAATGAAGGTGTCTTGACCGACATACTAGACTCTTCCTTGGCCATCAAAGGATTTTCTAGTATCTAAAGATTTTCCTTTTCTTTCTAGATTCTTTCTAGGATTCAAGGTTAGGATCTAACTTTGGTTGTTAAGCCTTGTAAGAGCAACCTTACTCTAATACCAAATGAAATTCTAAGTGCATAATTCTAGAGGGGATGAATAAGATATAATTAAAATTTTAATTCTTTTACCTTTTTTCTAATTTTAATTAAGTTGATTGAGTTGTTTAATTTTCGTTTAACTCAATGAAAGTGTTTGGTGCTTAATTGTTAATGATTGCAAGTATGAAAATGCAAGTGACAATCACACAAAGATCACAAACCACAACACAAGAATTTATAGTGGTTCGGCCACACCGGGGCATACATCCACTTTCAACTACTCAATTTATTAATCAATCACAATGATTGCAAAGGCTTGAGTAAACTTAATTTAACGTGCTTGGTGTCCCTAGTAAGCACAGCCTTGGTTGTCACTGAGCCAAGGTCTTACCATATGTCAAACAGCATCTTCCACCGTTGACAAGGGTTTCATGCTTTGTGTCTTTGGCAAATATAACCTTGGTTGTCTCTAAGCCAAGGATTTATAAGTTGTCACACAATGTCTCTGTTCGTTGAAAAATGAAGTGTCTAAATACCAAGTTGGTTCTTCAACAACCGGATATGATATGCTTGGTACAATCAAAGGGAACGATGTCCCAAAGTATGGTGAGGCTCTCAATAGAAAAATATATCAAAGTAATCATCAAAGGAAGCTAAGTCTTAATGTAGAGAGTGACTCTAAACTAACTAAATATGCAAGTGATATAGTCTCTACTTCCGTAAAAGGGAGTGTGTGAGTGCCTCTTAGGGAAGGCAAGTAAGCAAGTAATCACACAACAAAATAAGCCTTTATCAAGGCAAGTATAAGTAAAGCGCAAAAGGGCAATATCACATCGAGATGAGATCTCCAAGGATTAATGAGTAGTAGTGGTCTAGATATGCAAAATAACCACAAAGCAATATTACTATGTAAACAAACTCCTAATGTGAAGCAATATCTTTACCTAAACCCTAAGGTTGGTTGTTTGTATGCTAGGAAGGATGGAACACATCCTCAATCTTCCTCCTCTTTTCTCTTATAATGGAGAACTCCTTTGTTCCCACAAGAGAGATAAATCGACTCTCTTCTTCTTCTTGGAAGTTTGAGTGAGTGAATAAGAGAGTAGAGCTTGAAAGCTCTTTCTTCTTGCCTAAAACCTTTTCCCTTTCACTTTTGTAAATGCCCTTAAACCCTTAGGTTTGGAAGAGCAAAAGTGTTATTTTATACTGGTCATGGCTAACCACAATCATTGGATGAGAATCATCCAAAACAGACAATTAATCCTAAACATTAAATTCAAATTTGAATTGTTTTGCCTAGTTAGGAGTGCTCCACTTTGGAGTACTCCAATATATTTGGAATGCTCCATTGGGAGCAGGTTCTCTCATATACAAAATTGAAAGAATAATTAGAGAGCTCCATTTCAGGTTTGGAGTGCTCCAATTTGATAGATTTCTACTAGTTGAGTTTAGAGTGCTTCAACCCAGTTGGAGTGCTCCAAATTCCCTAGAGTTCTCCACTTTCTTGGGATGTGTGTAGATAGGCTCTAAAGTCAAATCTAACCTTGGGAAAGTGGTGCTGGGGGCCAAGAGGTCTCTTAAATTGTTTCTTACCCTTACTTACCTTCACGGATGTGGAAGGACGCAAAAGATGTGAACATGATGCTTTAGTCCTTGCATGATCCCAACTTTCTTCTTTGGAGCCTTCTTGGTCTCTAAGAGTGTAAATTTCATGTATTGTAAACACAAGAACCTCCTAGACTTTAGCAATAACAAGTTATAGCCTATCCTACCAACCATGTATTTTCCTACACATGGAATTTACAATACATACATTTACAGACATCATAATTATGATGCCCTAAGTAGTTTAGACATGTTGAGGCTCTTATAAGCCTCTTGGTTTCTCAAAAACTTTAGTTAATGAATGGAGATTATTGAAATTGCTCATGGTTTTGGAGGTGGATGGCTAGATGCTTGAAGGTGATCTTCTTCTTTAACTCTTTTGCTTCAAAACTTGGAAAGGTTGTCCTCAAAGTGAGGTTTGACAGATAGGGTGAAGGCCCTTGCCTATCTTTGTGTTCCTTTTTATTGTTTAGAGATTGCTTCATCTTTCCATTGGATTCTACAATAAGGGTTTGGAAGGTTTGCAACTAATTCTACATCAATCCAAAGCCAATAAGTGTACTAAATTTCCGGGTTGCAATCTTTTGTGATTGTTTAGCCGAATCGGATGAGTTTTATGATTTGCATAATAATCTAGAACAAATATCTTGAGGAATGAAATTTATTGAATCTGATATTGGATAGTTGAAAAAAACACTTAGTTCTTGATTGGTTGAGATTGAGCCATTATTTTAACCCATTTTGTGAGTTTCATGACAACATCATTGCTACAGTTGGAATTTTTTCTACATGCAAATAAACGATTTAAGACCCCAAATTTTTTCTATGATTTAATTATGACCAAAAAGAAATTCTCAAAGTGCTAGAAATATATTTAAGTCTTTTTTCATAATTTTTACCTTGACCCTAACATAAAATACCCAAACCATAATTTTTCTGCACGTATGATCATGAAGCCTACTTTAAGCCATTGTTTGAACATGATTCCCTTGCTATTTTTCCTGAAAATTAACCTTGTTTATAATTCTCAATATCCTCTAAATATAAATACAAACTATCCTTAAAACTCACTATTCAAAAGAACCTAAATTAGTCGTTTAAGTTGTTTAATGATCACATGTGATGAATGCTGAATTTGGTTGTGGTTTATTATTTCATGCATGTTTAGTGTTTAATATTTCTCAATTTTATACTCTAATATGTATGCATGCTAAAACTCATTTAAGTGAACCATAATCTGACTTTAGGTGTGTTTAATTAATGAGTAGGAACCTACATTCTATATTTGACATTAACCTTGATAATTAGGTTGTTCACTCCTCACCATGTCATCATATGCATGGTGCATCAAATGGGTGTCCTCACATGCATTAATTTAGTATGTATCATTGTCTCGCAACAAATTAGTATTAGAGCCTAGGTTAAGATTTCATGCATTTGGATGTGGGTTCTTGTATATTAGGGTAATCCACATACAACAAGTTTAGTCTCTTCACTTGTTGAGAAATATTTAGTGTTAGGTTTCATGGCATATAGTTCTAAGAAAATTAATTGCATTTTTGTGAGTGTCTAGTGGGTTAGGATCTCTTTCCCATAACGTTTAGGGTATGGCCACTAGAGGATGGATTAATTATCAACCCAAATATTCTAGTAGGATCAATGATGGAGGATCTAGCTCAATCTATACCAATGAAACTGCATATGGATTCCAATCTCTATATAATAAGATAGATAGGTTGACCTATTCCATTGAAAATAGCAACAACTTGAACTCCTAAACTCATATTGATGACTTACGGAGAGAAGTGAGAGCTATATATCCTAAATTAGGTCAACAAGATGGGAGGGGAACCCACCAAGATCCCCCTTGGAACCACCATTCTGATTATGGTTCTATGAGGGATCCTAGGAGTAGACCCTTTAGTACAAGTTTTAAGCTTGAGCCCCTTAGATTTTCATTCAAAGAGAGTCCTCTAAATAAAATAAATGGAAGAGGCTTGAGGAGATCAACTAAATCCAAGACATTTAAGTGGAATCATGAGAGGGACCCCAGAGAGTATAAGGATCCGAGAGGTTAGAGAGACATGAGGGACTCAGGGAGAGGCATGTCCGTCAGTCTAGAGCAATATCTTTCTATTAGACAAGACACTTCTACTGTAGCTGACTCCATTATGCAGTTTGGTGACAATTATTTGAAATGTGGAGTCATTGAGAGCCTAGTTATGACCATTGATAGATTTAAAAAGGGGCTTAGACCTGAGATACAAGAAAAGCTTCGCCATTACTATATCATCACTTTAGATGAGGCCAATAGATTAGCCCATGACATGAAGAGGTGTGTAAAGCTTTCTGCTTTACGTTTTCTAGATCCTAGGTATAAGGATGTTAGGCTAAGAGCCTTTACTAGTGGATAGCCACCCATACCAGGTCCTAATACCTCTAGACCTTCCCCTACTTTCGATAAGGAGAAGGATGTAGCTGAGGGTTTAACTATAGTAGATCCTAAATAGTGTCCTAGTCAAATGAAGCATTCTCTGCTTATAAAAGACATTGTACATAAGGAAGATCCATAAGTAAATCAGTCATTAGATAGAGTGAGAGATGATGACGCTTTTGCAGTGGAAATATCAATTGATGATGAGGAAGAAAAAGAACCTCATGAGATTAACCAAGAGGTTCATAGAGTCTAGGAGAGTGCATTTGTATAGGCCTTAGTGTCTAGTTTTATTATACCTGACCATAACCATAATGATGAGTGGGAGATTCATGTGGTTGAAGAGGTTTAGGAGGTCCAGGTGAATGTAGCCATATTGACTTTAGTGTTTAGACTTGTTATGCCTGAACCTGACCCTTTGTTGGATCTACCAGTTATATCTAGAGTACACATAATATTTCAGAAGGTGGTTCATACTCCTAGTGTATACAATTCCCTAGTGCCTGATTAGGACTTATCTATTAAGCATTTCTGGAAGGTTCTATGGAAGATAAGGGGTGTACATATGTTATTTCCATTGGTTAGACACTTATCACATGATTACCATCCACCTACTGATGGGTTACTTAAGGGTGTAATCAAGAGTCCTAGTCTAGTACTGAGTAGGGCGGGTTCATTATTGAGATGTCTAGTTGGAACCTCTTCTATGTTATGGGAGAGTATCTTATATCACTTATACTTATTTGTATCTTTGCATCCCATAAGCCACTAGAGTTGTATCCATTGTTGCATCCATTTGTGCATCTCATACTCATACATATTTATTGTATGAGGAGTTTAAGATGAAAGTTTTATGGGTTTATGACAGGCATAATTAGTTAGCTGATTTTGGTGGAGGACATCGCGAGTCTTAGGTTATGGTTTCATTTATGGCTAGTTCACATGATATAGATTTAAGGCTTTATAAAGTCTTGATACATTTTAGACCTATTATATGTATAATTGATTTACCATATGAGTAAGATATTAGCTCTACATTTTATGTAGACAATCAAGCTACTTTGCATGGACAAGACTTTCTTTCCTTAGACCCTTTTGCAAGACTGAAACCTGATGTGACTAAAATTCCAATGTATAAATCCTAGAGGGGGTGAATAGTATATATTAAAAATTCTTTTTAGATTACTCCAAATTTAATTATTGTTTAATTGATTAAATTGATTCCAAAGTTTACTTACAATTGAATTGTGCTCTTGAATATAGATATGTTCAATTCTATTACATGTGTGATTGAAACAATATGTGCAATGCTTGACTAAGTAAATGAAGAATATATAGGCAAACCACAAGTAATAAGAATATACACAAGATGTATAGTGGTTCAGCACAATGGCCTACATCCACTCTTAAAAGCTCACCATCGAGCTAAATAATTTTATTAAGATTGACAATAATACAATCGAGGCTAAAATTAACGAAAAGTCTAATCTACTTGCCAAACAAGCTACACTCGGTGTCTCCGGCGGGTGTGGTGTATGATCTACTCTTTCGGTGTCTTCGGTAGAAGAGCTATGGGTCTACACTACCAGTGTCTTTGGCGATAGTGTCAATTCTCCTAGTGTCTCCAACGGGAGAGGTCTCAATACTTTAATTAAAATTAAAAGAAAAAATTACCTCTTTGAAGGTTGGTGTTTCCTTGTACACAAGATGGGGTTGCTCCTCCTTGAGCAAGATGTGACTATAGCTCTCCAATTGCTTCTTGGTAGACTCCTCAAGTTAGTTAAGTCAACACCTGTGGGTTACTCCTCCTTGAGCAAGATGTGACACACAATCCTATAGTTTTTCTTCTTGAGTTTCCTTTTGGACAACCCTTGTAGCTTACCTCCAAAGATATGCCTTAGTAAGGTTGGAGAGGTGGCAATGGAATGGTTTTGGGTATAGGTTTACAAATCTAAGCATAAATAGAGATTTCTCAAAAGTTAGGAGAACTAAATCTCTCAAAATCTACCTCAATGATAAGAGAGCTTTCAAGTATACGCGATTTTAGCAAGAACCATTAGTTTGCTCATAAGAGCTCATCTTCTTTTATATTTGATGAAAATGATGCTTATCCATTAGATTAGAACATTCCCAAATAGTCAAATGATATTGGCCATTGATTAGAAACTATTTTTTTTAAAGTTTGGACCGTTATACAGTGTTTATGCTACTTTGGATCGATCTAAGTGCTAAAAAACATTCAGAACCTACAACCTGAGAGTTGCTGGTTTGATCTCGGATCAATCTTGGATTGATCCAAATAAGTTTTGATCGATCCAAATTATTTGGATCAAACTGGGAGGTTTGGATCCATCAAAATGCCCTATAATGCCTTCTAAAAGCATAGAAATGCTATAGAGAGCTTCGGATTATCCCTCAATGGTACGAGAAGGTCCTAAGACCTATGGAACCCTTGATTCACCTAGACTATATCACATTACCTATTTTACCTTGTGTGAGCTTGAAGTAAGTTGTGAATCCTTCGGGATGATTTGTTGACTCCCAGATTGACCTCTTAAGGCTTTTTTGGGACTTGATGATGATCTTCATGATGCTTAAACCTAGGAACCTCCTAGATTCTAACATTACTCTACTCATGTCCTAATCTATACAATACATGTATTTTAGAGTTTATGAAATTTACAACATATTACATTTACAATATCCCCCTTTAGGAATTCCATGACTATCAGCACCCAAATTTTGACTAGGGTCATGTAGTAGTATAAGGACGGCATAATAACATTTAGGCATCAAGACTCTAAGCACCCTTGGCTTAGGAAGAGCAAACCTAGACTCTAACAGGTTAGACATTCCCAAAGAGGTCTTCTCAGATGTTCAAGTCGTAAGTGAACTAGTCAAAGCACTCTATTACAGCCCAAAATGAACCATTTTAGGACAAACCCTAATCTCTTATAAAAGCACCAATAGGACTTTGAGGGTCCACATTTTAGAACCCCATCCATGTCATCAGTAAGTTTTTCACCTTCAGTAAGCCTTTTTTTAGCAAAGCATCACAGATGGTAAAATTACCATTTTACCCTTTTACCTTCAAAAGCTCAATACTCACTATCTACCACTCAGATCACTGAATTTTTCCTACCTACATAAGCCTTCTTGTCATGAAGCATCACAGGGGAAGAATTCTCATTTTCACCTTTTTGACCCATCGGCAAAAAATTATCATTTTACCCTTTTCACCTCAGATCATTTACTCTTGGACCCTTAAAGGATCCCTAAAGTCCTTCCTATTGTCTGAATGATGTTATTCAGATCCTATGCATCCCCGAGTCTCCCTGCTCTAGAAAACCCATCACAGATTAGTCATTGCTCGAGAACAACAATAACTAATTTCTCAATCTATGATAACCCTGACCAAGAAATGAACTTTACAAAAGCTCTTAGAGATTCATCTGATCTATGAATCTAGAAAGGTCGGTTGCCATATCTCGACTCTAGCCTTAACTTCAAATCTCCAAGTCTGAAAAGAGAATTTTAAAATCTCGAACCCATGTGAAACCTCAAATCTTCCCCAAAAGGTCAAAAGGTTGTTTTACTACTTTTTGCTCTTATGGAGCCAGAATATTCTCCAGACCTCCGAATCAGGATCAGTCGGTGCCCATTTTTTTAGAATCATGAGGCCTTCGAAAGGCTATCTAAGGAGCAAGGACTTTCATAAAATTTATCTGCCAAGATTCCCCCAAATACTCCAAAAAGCACGATAAATTAGGTCTAAAAATTAGGTACTCAATCGGCTCCTGGGAGCCCATCTGAAATTAGAAATTCAGATAGTCAGTTGCGATACCATAATAAATTTAGAGCCTTGAGACTATCAGATCCACACTAATTTCTAGAAAATCCATGACCCAAACAGTCATTTCTACCCAAACCCAGAAAAAAAACGTATTTTGTTTGTATTTGTCACTAGAAATGCCCTTAAAAGTTTTCCTAGACTCAGAATGCAGCAAGGTCAGGGCCATTTTCTCAATTTCACCCACCCCTATCCTCAATAAAGCATTCACAAACTCCTGGTTTAGAAAATGTCTAGTCATTCAATTTCACCCAGCTTCTGGCAGCTACGAAAACCCAATTTGTGTAAGTGACTTTGCTTCAAAAAACTCTCGGTAACTACCCAGGAATCCAATAGCCAATCTATCAGCTCTTGTAACTCTAAGACTCCCTAAGCTTTAAATCCCCCAGATATGGCTTGAGGTAGCATTTTACAGAATAACCAGCAGCATCCCCTGTACAATTTTGTCAAACCGTTTAAAAATGGTTTTTGAACTAATTTCTTCCTCGGGTATTGTAATCTCGCGTAGTAGAAGCAATGAATCACTTAGACCTAGGAGCATCTATCCCTGGGCCACCCTCAGATCAATTTTACCATCTTAGCCTTCCAGATTACATCTAAGAGCTTTTCTAGTAAAAAAACCCTGATGTTACCTCGTTACATTTTTCATAATTTGGTTCTGACTAGACCAATACGATCGGAGCAACTATGACCTCTAAAATTGACAATAACTAGGCCAACTTCCGAGCTCGAGAGCTCGCGTGGAGTGACAATAATGAGAGGGTTCAAAAAAGTCAAAAAAAAGATATTATTCAAGTGAGCTAAAAATTAGGATATTTTGCATTTAATGCATTCACACCTTAAGCCCATTTTTGGCAGCCCTTGGATGGGCATCTTCCCATAAGATTCTTCACTCCTCTCCCTTAGAAGTGAATCTTGAAATTCATATCCTTATAGAACCCCTCACAACCTCCCATTGAGCATCCCATGCATCCCCCTTTAGATTTGCAACCAATGGGGTTTTGCTGAAAGACATCCCCATGTCACCCACATCTCTCTCTCCATCCACCTTCAATAGGACACACCCATTTCATCATTTACTTAACACGCACAACCTAAATCTAGCCCTCTATGCAGCCAAGTCACCCATCCATGTTCTTTAGCCTAGATCAATCCCCACCCTTCACCTAGATTTAATCTTAGCCCTCCACCCACTTTAGGATAGACATCATCCTAGCCCTCCATTTAGCAGCCCTTATCCTTAATCCCCACCATCCATTTAACCATTTTGGGGCCATAAATAGCCCCAAATTTGTGCTTATTAGGGTTGGCAACCAAAAACCTTAAATCCCAAGTGAAGAAGAGGAAAAAGAAGAAGAAAAGTGCAAGTTCCTTCA
Source organism: Platanus orientalis (assembly GCA_025762735.1). NCBI lineage: Eukaryota > Viridiplantae > Streptophyta > Magnoliopsida > Proteales > Platanaceae > Platanus > Platanus orientalis. The sequence goes on along the minus strand of JAOXJP010141292.1, from coordinate 2,134 downwards.
ACCCTAAGGCTAGGTAAGCCTAAACCCATGCTTAGATCATATCTCCCTTAAACATATATGAATTTTGATTATTGTTATGCTATCCAAGTCATGCTAGAGCACTGCTCCAACTCGGGTACAAAATAGAGGATCAATAGCTTCTACTTGCTCTTATTTTTGACCGATTTCCATGTCTAATTTATTGTGACTTTTGTAGAGGCCTTCTTAAGCCTAAATTTTACTATGTTATACTAGACATATGTATGATGTTGTGTGCTTAATTTCATGAATTTATCATCTGTGGAAGGCCTCGAAATGGCCCCCAAACAGACTCCACAAAATGGGTCTTTTGAGACCTAATTTTGATGAATATTTATCAATTTTTGTTTGAATTTTGTATTTCATATATGTACTGCCTGCTAGCATACCAAATTTTAGAATTTTTAAACACCATTATGGAGTCCAAATTGTCGAAAGAAGGCTACTGGATTTTGGTCCTAGGCCTAACGCCTGTTAAAAAAAATAGGCGTATGGACAAACAGACGTTAGACAATTATAGGATTATTATATATGGTTGGAAAGATCTCTATCTCAAATTTCCAAATTGACTGACCACGCTCAAATTAGAATTTTTTGGAGAGAGATATGCCATCTAGAGTACAAATTGTCCATACCTAATGCCTGTTTTTTAATTTGTTAAAAAACAGGTGTTAACAGGAAAACAAGCGTATGGACAAATAGGCGTTAGACAAGTGTGGACATTGACAAGTGTGCATCCACTTCGACTTCACGCTTTAGGTGACCAGCACCTCCCCTTGGGAGAGGGCTTGGGCTTTTGTTTGGAGTCACCACTTACTCGGGGTTAACCGACTAAGTTGAACATCGGTCCTTCGTTTTGCGAAAAGAAGGAAACTAGAATTGAAAGTCCAGGGTTTAACTCCTAGTACTAGTCTGAGTTCCTGAGATTGAGGTAAGTTGTTTGGTTGCATTTAGGGAAGGTGTTAGGCACCCCAAATACCCACCTTTGTAGGGCAGCTTCTCCCATTTATACAAGTTTCAAGTTTATGTTCATAATCGTGCTTTATTAATTGTGAATTTAAATGTTTAATTCTTTTAATGTGAGTTGGAGGTGTACTGAATTTTTCTCAGGCCTAAAAACCTATTTCAGCCCTCAACACCTGTTTTCCCAATGCCTAATTTTTAATTCAGGGTGAAAACAGGCATTAGCTTGTAAACAGTATATAAACTATTCCTAATTTTGACCTTTTTTACCTAGAGGAGACCCCTCAAGGTTTTGGTCTTTTAGGGGGGTGATTGGCCCCTCTAAATAGCTTACTGTTTGCCCTTTTAGGGTTTGGAATCAACCCTAGGAAAAGGGGAAGAAATGAAGAAAGGTTAATTTTTTTGAGTTATAGGCTTAACACTTGTTTTCCATCTCAACGTTTGTTTTTCTATATGCCTGAATTTAATTTAAGGTGAAAACAGGCACAGAGAAATCTAATCCAGTAGGCACTTTGGTGCCATTGTTTGAGGTGTTTGGGTGGGTCTCAACACTGTGGAACCTTGAGTTAGGGAAAGAAAAGTCTTCTAGGGTTACACTATATAACTCTAGGGGTCCTGGGCATAGGTTACGTGGAGATATGATTTCCCAAAGTGGGCCACTTAGTCATCTGTCACAGGCCTAACGCCTGTTTTTTAGTTTGACACCTATTTGATCAATGCTTGAATTTTAATTCAGGTGAAAAACAGGCATTGGGTATAAAATTAGCAGCCATCTTGGGTTTTTGGGCTGCCCTAGTGGGGCCCAGAGGGGGAGTGTCTCATAGGTTTTATGACTAAATCTAAGGTAGACTCACACTTAGCTAATTTTTGAAAAAGTGGTGATTTTTAATACCCAGGCCTGACACCTGAAAACCATCCCAATGCCAGAATTCCTATCCAACGCCTGTTTATTGAAAAAATAGGTGTTGGGGGGGGGGAAATTAGGGCTCACAGAGGTGCTGATGCACAATGATGGCTCTCAAATGTCAAAAGATACCTTAGGACAGGTTTTGGGATGACCAGGGTTCCCTGGGGTGGGTCCCAAAACTCAATGCCTAAATTCATCCCTGACGCCTGGTTGTCTATTGCCTATTTTTTAAGTCATAAAAACTAG
>JAOXJP010141282.1:0-13343 GCA_025762735.1 Platanus orientalis | reverse complement strand
GGCCTAGGTTTTTCTGGAATGCTTTGAATACACTATTATATATATATATATATATATATATATAAGATTTAGTCATTAGATAAAATGACAGAATTTGCATCTAAGAGGAGGGAAATAAGCATTTGGATTGACGAGTCTAATTTTATCAGGATTTTGACTTTGTTCTAGTATTTTCATTTATTGGGAGTTATGTTTAGGTATAATTGACGAAGTTGTAAAACTTCCACATTTGAGTTCTATTCAAAAGTTTTGAAAATATTAGAGATGTGTAATAAGATTATATATTCTAAGATGGAAGTTTGTAGCCAAGTAAAGCTGTTCTAACTTCTACATCATGTGTAAAACTATTCTTTCTTTTGGTCATTATCCCTCATATAAATAATATGGTAAATTGCATGCATCTGTTCAGTTGCTTGTTTTATAGGTTTTTAAGAAAAAAAAAATGATACTTTGACAAATGTGAAAGAATGAATCATGTTTTAGTTTTATTCTCTTAACACTATATTGGAGCTCCGATTCTTTTATGGCTTATGGTTTATGTGACGCGAGAACTATCAAAAGGGAAGCTAATCTGAATAGATAAAGGGTATTTAGCAATAGGAGGTTTGGGTTTAAGCTTAGGAATTTAGGGTTTATAAGAGAACGAAAAGGGAATGCGACATTCATAATTCTCGAAATATGTAAGGGGTTTAGTTTTTGGTTTTTGTTTTGGTCCTGGTGCTTGGCTTTGATCAGACCCATGTATAGTTTTATTGCTTTTGGGTTGGGGATCCCTCATCCTCTTTTTCTTTTTTTTTTTTATGAGAAAAACCTTTATTAAAGAAGAGAGGGATGAGAAATCCCCACGAAAAAAGAAATAGAAATAAGGGAAGAAAAAGCATCCGACCCCAAGAACTAGGGAGCTAAAGCAACAAGAAAGAGAAAAAATCCCCACAAACACCTCTACCAAGCTGAGGCTCACACCCTATAGTTACATTCCACTCTCTGTGTAGGTCCACAGCCTTCATCAGCCCACAATCTTTACATTGAGGGGCCCAAGACAAAATTTTCTCTTTGGCCCTTTTGTACACTTGGTATGAGGGCTCCGCATGCCCCTCAAAAACTATGTTGTTCCTCTCGAGCCAAATAGACCAGCATATTACTGCTGGCACAAGCCACCAAATCCTCTTCCCTCTAGTGGTAAAAGCCTTGCTCCTCCAAGAAAACAGAAGGGTGATCTAATCTGGCGGTGTTACCGTGACATCCCAAAGACACTTAGAATCCCGAACCAAACCTCCCAGGCAAAGGAGCAATGAAGAAGAATGTTCGAAGCTGACTCCTTATCCAACCCTTATTGATGATAATGTGCCCCTTCTTTCGAAGAATATCAATGGTCGATACCAATGTGCCCCTCATCCCCTTTCTCAATACATTTTGACTTATCAATTAAAAAAAAAACCTATGATTGGACCTTGGTAATTGGCAAAGAGGATTTATGCTGAAAATTTAGTAGGACTAGGAGATATCAAAGATTAGGGTTTTATATAACCGTAGTGCTACAATCTAATAAATAAATCATGATAAATGGAGGGAAAAGAAGAATGTATTGCTTCAATGGAATCAGCACTACCAAACTCTAGGAATCAGCACCGAGAAGTTCCCAAAGGCATTAGCACCTTTGACTTTGAGAGAAGAAGACATCAGCACCACATCCATGAACTAAGGGCTGCAGATCTTTCTTCTTCTTCTTATACACACACACACACACATGTTCAGCTTGCCTATTCCCAGTCTACTTTGACTTTCTTCAAAAACTCTTAACAAGACTCACAAAAAAAACCTATTTTGTCAGAAAATAAATAACCCCCCTGAACTGATTGACTGGGAATAAAACCAGAACAATATAAAACTGACAAAATTAAATGCTATGAGTCTTTGACCAAACAAATATATTAAGCACAAAATACCCAAAATTCCCTTACACAAGGAGAAAATAAAGAATTTGAGAAATTGCAAAACCAAGGAATCTAGGGATGAACCACCCCTACTGCATGGCATGGCCTATTTGACCATTCTGAAGATGATGGAGGCATCAATTGGGTCCATTGATGCCTTTGTGGGCCCATTAGGAGTTTGACCTATAATCCTAGACCTATGGTTGATCTAACCTCCATCAACTCTCTCTAACTTGAAAGAAGTTGACTTTTGTGACTGTGAGGAATGATGTAGCATCACTAGCTTGGATGGATTATAGGTACTCTTTGTGGAGGCCTAAACCCAAAATCAAGAAGCCTTAGAGATGTCACACATGGGGGGGCATTTTTTAAGTGTTTCACATGTAATAAGTGTTAGCATATATGGTACATGGATACACAATGAAGGTATTTCAGTCATGTATAGTATAGGATTTTCTATACCATTGTATACTGTTTACCAATAAGGATATATAATAATAAAGAATAGGTGTATGAACGACCCTAACTCATACTACTTGTGTTTCACCTCTCTTCTCTCTCTCTCTCTCTATCTTCTTCCTTAAGCTAATACCAAATCCAACTTGGTATTAGAGCAGGTTTTGAAACAAGGAAGGTGACCAAGAGACTAGCGACTCCTTGTTGCTGACATCAGTAGTCGTAGGGCTGATGTCAGTTGCCATACGAACACCTTGGATTATGGGAGTTCTCTCATGATTTTGAGAGACAATGATTTTAGAAGCTTTTTGGTACCACTATTAGCTGTATTTGACATACGCACCTACGTCTTTTCCATTTTTCATGTTTTTTTTTAAACGGCTACGTTTTGAACTTTTGAGATTTACAATCAATCCAATAGTTTTTGAGAGGTTTTTTGGTTCGATTTGGTCACTCTTGGATGTAGGAAGATAACACACTTGGCCCCTTGAAGATTGGTTGCGATTTGAAGTCGTAGTGAACAAAAGTTCATTCCTAGGTTATTGCTAGGCACTGTTTTTCTCTCCTCCATTGACTTCATGCTATGATTAGTGCATCCACAGGTTTACAAATGTTCTTTTAGTACTGTTGGTATTGATCGTGAGTGGATATGAGGAGAAGTGCTTTTAGTTTAGAGTTTTTTGGTCTTTTTTGGTGAATAACATGTGTACACAGGGGCTGATTTCGATTTTTTGAGGCTCCCTCAGTCTTCACCTAGTGGTGAGTGATTAATCATTTGAGATTGTGGCTTTCATTGATAATGATTGAAATACCCTCATTGTGTATCCATGTACCATGTATCCAAGAGTTAGCTTCAGAACCTACTACTAATTCAGGTAATGTTTGCACATCTTCACTTTCTCCTTCTCAGTGTTTTGATGATCTTAACCAGCCTATAGCCCACCGGAAGGGTGTGAGGTCTTGCACACAACATCCCTTGTCAAACTTTGTGTCTTACAATACCTTATCTTCAACATTTCATGCTTTTTCTATGGCTTTGTTTGTTCTTGTTGTTCCTTGCAGTGTATCTGAGACATTAAAGGAACCCAAATGGAAGAATGCAATGATTGAGGAAATGATGGCTCTAGAAAAAAATAATACATGAGAACTAGTTGATCTTCCCAGAGGAAAGAAGTTAATTGGTTGTAAGTGGGTCTTTACCATCAGGTACATGTTAGATGGATCTATCGAGAGGTACAAAGAAAGATTGGTTGCAAAAGGGTGTACTTCAACTTTTGACATTGATTATCAGAAAACTTTTGCTCCAGTAGCAAAAATGAACTCAATCAGGGTTCTCATCTCTCTTGCTATAAACCATAGTTGGCTTTTTCTATAATTTGATGTGAAGAATGCATTTATGCATGAAGACTTAGAAGAAGAAGTGTATATGGCCACCTGATGAGGACATCTTGCCATGTGGCAAGCTTAGAATGTATCAGCATCAGAGGAGAGTTCCCCATAGCCTTTACATGGACTAAGGACTGTTAAGAGGGAGGTGATTCTGAGCTGATTTGCTCATCGTGTGCTTGTCGAGGCATGTAGGGCCCACTTGTCCATGTGGGTGGGTCCAGGTGTGGACCCTCAGGATTAGATGACATGTGAACATTTTATTTTATGTTTTGTTTTATTTTTAGAGCTTTTTATGCATTTTCTTTCAGTTTTATAGACACTTTTTAGTGTCTTGAGTAGTTTAGGATATATTGGTCATTTTAAATTTTATATGGGATATATTTGTGAAGTGGCTTATTAAGCCTATTTAAAGCTTGTTCGATCACTATAGGAAGAGGAGCACGTTTTTGCTTCTATTTCTTATAGTTTCTTATTTTCTTTGGTTTCTATTTGATGTAATAAAGGACTTTGCCCTCTTTGAAATTTTATAAAAGGAAAATGAGGACCTCTTTGGTCGACACACTAGAATATTCAAAGAAAAAAAAATTGTGAAGCCTCTTCTTCCTCATTGCTGTTGCCACTGGTTTGTGTTAGAGATCCCTCTCTTGGTGTGCCTACAAGAGTGCAAGGTTGGTGAGTTCCTTGTAAGGGATTGGTTGCTTTCCCAGGTATTTTATATCCATTATCTTCTCCAGCTTTAATCCAAACAATAACCAATGAATGACCCTTGATGCAAGAGTAGCTTCATGTGCAATTGATTGTTTGAGGGATGCAATTCTTGAATAAATCACACAGAAAACATTAGAAACAGCTTGTCCAAATGGTGTAGGGCACTTAGGTTAGGGATTTGATCAACCAAAACACAAAGTATGAAAGCCTTAGGCCTCCCACATAAAATAGGGTATGTATCTCTACAAAAACTGATAGGAATCAGCCCTTTTAGCTTGCTATAGAAATAGGAATAGCAGGTAGAGAGGTTATTAATGGATTTTCTGACTGACCGATTGGTAAGGTTTGATAGGGTTTGGGGTTGAACACCCAAAATAGTAAGGGTGAACAAAGATGGGACAACCGCAGGATCTGGGAGTGAGAACCTTTATGAAAATTATCAAAAGATGTTAAGAAAGGTTTCTGGATTAGTTTTCTAGGACTGTGGACAGATTCTTGAAAAAACTCTTCATGGTTTTCTCTGGTTTGCGTGATAGAATGATAGCGCAACAGGGGGATGATGGGTTTGGGTATATTTTGATGTAGAATGATGGGTAAAAGTGTGTTAGGGTGACCAATGGCGGTAGGTGTGATATGGAAGTGCATGGAAGTGGTTTGGTTATGTTTCTTGGTAGTTTAGGTTTTCTTGAAATTTTTTTGGTATGGGTGTTAACCGATGGATGCAAAACAAGAAGAAAGTTGGTTTTGAATGAAGGGAAACATAAGGAAAGATAGGAGAAGTGATCAGCCACTGTGGGGGTTGCAAGGAATGTGGATTGATGCAAATATGGGTTATGGATGGGAGCAAGCAATTATGGGTTATGGACTGTGGATGATATGGGAGCAAGCAAAGACCAGAAAAAGATAAAGAGAAGAAGAAGAAGATGAAGAAGAGAAAGAAGATAATGGATAGATAATACCTAGGAAAGTCACCAATCCCTTACAAGGAACTCACCAACCTTGCACTCTTGTAAGCACATCAAGAGAGATCTCTAACACAAACCAGTGACAACGGCAATGAGGAAGAAGAGGCTTCACGTTTTTTCTTTTTTAAATTCTTTTCTTTCTTTGAATATTTTAGAGTGTTGACCAAAGATGTCCCCCTTTTCCTTTTATAAAATTTCAAAGAGGGCAAAGCCTTTTATTACATCAAATAGAAACCAAAGAAAATAAGAAACTAAAAAAAATATAAGCAAAAATGTGTTCACCTTCCTATAGTGATTGAACAAGCCTTAAATAGGCTTAACAAGCCATTTCACAAATATACTCCATATAAAATTTAAAATGACCAATATATCCTAAACTACTCTAGACTCTAAAAGGTGTCTATAAAACTAAAAGAAAATTCATAAAAAGCTCTGAAAATAAAACAAAACATAAAATAAAATGTCCACATGTCATCCAACCATGGGGGTCCACATGTGGACCCACCCACATGGACAAGTGAGCCCCACATGCCTCGAAAAATGCACGATGATCAAATTAGCTTTGAATCGCCTTCCAATCGAAGCGATGGACTCCAAACAGTCCTTAGTCCATGTAAAGGCTCTAGGGAACTCTCCTCCGGTGCTGATACACTTTAAGATTGTCACGTGACAAGATTTTCTCATCAACTCCCTGCCATTGAGAAGAATTCGCCTCTGGCAAAATAAAGCTTGGATGTTGCTTTAAAATATTTGGATCAATCTGTTGGAGCTCATCGTGGGTCAGCCAAGAATTATCGATCAAGGGTCTGTCTTTCCACTTGGCAAGATAGCACTGAAAGCCACCATGATGAGTGGAAACTGCCTCTTCATTTAATATATCCTCTACTGCCTCTCGCATGTGTCAGTGGTGGCAATGAGGGAATAGGTAGGATATACTGTACTAGATCTGTATCTAGGTTTGCAAAGGGATCTGTAAAAGGGGACACAGTAAAACGAGATGGGACTAGGTTTTCAACATTAAATGTCGAACTAATCCCTAAGTCAGTAGGCAAATAAAGAATATATGCATTTGTTCCTACTCTTTTCAAAATTTTATAAGGCCCTGAGCTACATGTATGTAGGTTCTTAGCAACTCTAGACTGAAATCGCTTAGGCCTAAGTTGTACCATCACCTGATCTCCCTCCTAAAAGTTTCGATGCACTCGATGAGAATCAACCAACCGTTTATAGTGTTCATTACTCAAAATAATTTTCCTGCATATTTCTTCATGCAATGAATGAATATGTTGTGCAAATGATGATGCAAACTCAGAATGTCTATGGGTAGCTAAAATGGGAATGAGATCAATAGGCGCCCTAGGTCCATAACCAATAACAATCTCAAATGGGCTCATACATGTGGTCCTATTGGCAGAACTATTGTAAGCAAACTCAGCAGTAGATAAGATGGTATCCCAAGACCTAAGATGCTCTTCTACCAAACAACTCATGAGACTACCTAAACTCCTATTCACAACCTCAATTTATCCATCAGTTTGAGGATGATAGGCAAATGAGAACTTCAACTTAGTTCCCATGAGTTTCCATAAGGTCTTCCAGAAATAACTAACAAACTTAACATCTCTGTCAGACACTATGGATAGTGGCAAACCATGTAATTTACCAACCTTGTCAAAGAATAATTCGACTATCTTAGATTAGACGCATCCGAGGTCTTATTACACAGTATAAAATAGGCCATTTTGGAAAAATGGTCCACTACCACAAAGATGGAATTGTGCTTCCTAAATGTCATAGGCAAGCCTAGCACGAAATCCATGCTCACATCTTGCAAGAAGTGTGAGGAACTGGCAAGGGAGTATACCACCCAGATGACTATTTTCGTTGCTTTTCCAATTGACAAGTTTGACATTGTTCAACTATTTTGGCCACATCCCTTTTTAAGCTTGGCCAGTAGAATCTACCTTCAACTAGAGTAATGGTCTTGTCGCGGCCAAAATGGCTTGCCATGCCTCCAGCATGTAACTTCCACACTAGGAAGTCACACACTGAAGTGCGGAGAATATATAAATGAGCACCTTTAAAAAGATACCCATTCTGTAAGATATGATCATGAATACTCACTGATGGTTCACTCTTTAAGGAGGTACAGATGTCCCCGAAGTCTGGGCAAGTTTCATACTCCTCTTTTAACCTTTTGAACCCAATCACTTTCACGTGCATAGAATATAGAATACAGTAAGACTATCTTCCAGCTCAAGGCATCTGCTGCCTTATTTTCTACACCTGCCTTGTGTTTGAGCACAAATGTGTACTCTTGAAGAAACTCAACCCACTTGGAGTGCCTTGAGTTAAGCTTCTTCTAGGAACCTAAATATCTCATAGCCTCGTGATCAGAAAACAAGATGAATTCTTACAGTAATAAATAATGTCTCTAGTACTTTAAAGGTTGTACCACCGCATAAAACTCCTTGTCATAGGTAGAGTACTTTTTTTTGGCATAATTCAGTTTCTCACTAAAGTAAGCAATTGGATGGCCCTCTTGGTTCAAAACTCCTTCTATACCAACACCAGATGCGTCACACGCCACTTCAAAGACTTTAGAAAAGTCTAGTAGGCACATAACAAGAGCATAAGTCATCCTAGACTTTATCTCCTCAAAAGTCTTCGCTGCGACTTTAGTCCAATTGAACTTCCCTTTCTTGATGCAATCAGTAATGGGAACCATAATAGAATTAAATCCTTGAATGAACTACCTATAAAAGGTAGCAAGACCATGAAAACTAAGCACCTCATGAATGTTTTTAGGTGCTTTCCACTCAACTATAGCTTTGACCTTGTCAGGGTCGGTGGACATTCCTTCAACTAACACCACAAACCCTAAGAAGTTGACTTGAGAAGTCATGAAAGCACACTTCTTTAGGTTTACGTATAATTTCTCCTTCCTTAGGAGATGACACACCTTTCTTAGGTGTTCTAGATGTTGTTCCTTGGTGGTACTATAGATCAATATATCATCAAAATACACTACTAGGAACTTTCCCATGAATGGTATTAGAACTTGAGTCATAATCCTCATGAACGTGCTAGGAGCATTAGACAGTCCAAAAGGCATGACCAACCACTCATATCGCCCATCCTTCGTCTTGAAGGTAGTTTTTCATTCATTACCAGGTCGTATGTGAATTTGATGGTAGCCACTTTTAAGATCTATCGTTGAAAAGATAGTGGCACCAACCATGTCATCTAACTCAGATGGGAAACCTATAACATATCATGATTTTATTGATTGCCCTACTATCCACACACATTCGCCATGATCCATTCTTCTTGGGTGTAAGGGGTGTAGGCACAACACATGGGCTCATACTCTTCCTAATAAATCCCTTGCGAAGTAGCTCATCTATTTGCCGTTTAACCTCAGCATGCTTAGTAAGATTCATTATGTAATGAGGTAGATTGGGTAGCATAACTCCTAGGACTAAGTCAATCTTGTGTTGTATGTCACGCATAGGCATAAGATCATCAGGTAAATCCTCAGGAAACATGTCGCTAAACTCTTGTAAAATAGTCTCTACCTCTAGAGAGTGCTCAACAGTAGAGTCAGGAGAAGCTTCTTTGGCAACCACAACAAATACCATAGCTTCATCCTTGATCTCTTGCTCAAAATATTTTGAGCCAATGATATGAAGGGCCTTAGTCTTATTATCCTTGACACTCTTGCCCTTATCTACTTGTTCTTTTACCTCAGGCTCATCCTTTGGTGCTCTAGAAACCAATTTGATTTTCTTTCCATTGAACTCAAATACATATGTATTGGATCTGCCATACATTGTGACATCTAAGTCATATAGTCAGGGCTGTTCCAATATGACGTGTCTAACATCCATGGAGATCATGTCACACCAAACGGTGTCCTTATAAGAGTATAACTCTATAGGCACTTGACACCTCTAGGATACTGGGATCGATGTTGCATTAACCCATGCAACCTTGTAAGGACGAGGATGGGGCTCTAGTGTGAGTCCAAGCTTCTTTAAAGTGCTATTGGACACCACATTGGTGCAAATTCCGCTATCAATGATAAGCTTATAGGTCTTCTCACCAGATTTGACATAAGTATGAAAAATGCTAGTCATGCACCAATCATCCTTTAGTTTGGGTTGGGTGAGAGCACATCGCATAACCCATAAGGGAACATCACGAGTAGGTGAGTAATAATAAGTGTTGTCAAGATAGGCTAAATGTTCATCCTCATCACCTATCTCGTCATCACTTGGAGTCCCGTACGCTAGACAAGTCTCGTCCTTGGGGTCCTCTAGGCTCGCCTTCTCTCTAGGCTCGGATTGCTCTAATCCTGTGTCCTCTATGGCTAGTGTGCTCCTCTTATTTAGACATTGGGCTCCTACATGGTCATATCCTCCACATTTATAACACCCACTAGATACAGGTGTCTTGGGAGGTACCTTAGCAACTTCTTTACCCTTGGATAATGGTTGTGGATTGGGACTTAGGTTGCTAGGTGGTCCATGCTGAAATTGTCCTCCAAATTGAGGTTTACTTGGTGGTACTCCAAGTCTAGTGTTAGTCCTATGACTATCAAATGGACGTGGGGCCTGGAGCCTTAAGTAAAGCTCTAACTCATGGATTCACCTACAGGCTTCCTCTAGGTCCGTGATATGATCACGTAATAACTCATTCTGAAACTCGGGTTGGAGTCCTAGCTTGAACTTACTCAGCGTGACAGCTGGATCCTCAGTCACTTTGCTTCTGAACATGAGCTCTTTGAAGTGGTCAATGTACTCTGCAATAGATAAATTGTCTTGTTTCACAAAGTTCCATTAGTCCACTAAGCCTGAATGGTATGACAAATGAACATATTTATCTCTTAAGCATTCCTTCATGTCCTTCCAATCGTTCACTGGAGCTTGGCACTATAACTGCCTTTGTTGTTCCACATTGTCCCAATAAAGTCTAGCTTGCCCAACTAACTTCATCTTGGCAAACTTAACCTTTCGTTCCTTAGACATGTGGTACCACTCAAAGTAAGAATCCATGGTTGACACCCATTCAAGGAAAACTTTGGGGTCTAACTTCCCTTCAAACTGTGGCGCCTTTACTTTGACTGATCGCATAGCCAAGTCATCGTAGTCACCTTGCTAGGGTTCTTCTAGGGGATGAGTATTTCTACCTCTAGGGTCTCTAAAAGTGTGACCTTCAAATGAACCCTCTCTCCTAGAGTGTGTTGAACCTTCAGCTCTAGGGGTATTATTCTCCCTCCTAGAATTCTCTAAACCAAGCATTCTCTAATGAGTGTCTTGGACACTTGCACCCATGGTTCTCACATCCTCCCTTAATTTATCTATCTTCTGGATCAATTCTTGGAAGGCTCCTTGCTAGTCCGGTGGGTTGACAACCATTGCTATGTGGTAGTTAAGATCAGATCTTGTGGACATGCACTAGTACTACTAACTGAGTGTACTCATTTCCCAAAGTGGGGTGGGTATATGCAACTATACAGCTAGACAACAATCAACATCCTACCACTAATGTATGATGCTTATGAAAAGGATAAATGAGTATGCAATCAATAAAAGAGATGTTATTCAACTACAAGTATGTGGGGGTAACTCCTAGATAGAACTAGGGTGGGTAGGACTACATCTAGATAGAACTAGATGCAGCTGACTCTGATACCAAAAATGATGTAGTATGCATGTTAACAAGGTAAAGAGATCCACAAGTCAATGATTCCAAACAAGTCAACACAATAAACTAGATTCCTATTCCCTCAAATACTTTGCTAGAAACAATAATAAAGATTATTGTTTAACTAGTGATGATTTAACTAGTACCAATAAGATAAAAGCCAAATAAAATAATGTAAATTAAAGACCAAACATGCTGCATTAAAGAACTCCAACTAACTCAAGATTAGAATAACAAATAAAGTAAGAAAACCTACTAGGAATAACTAAAAGAGATGCAATTGATAATTATGTATGGCTGGGCAACAAGTGACAATGTGTGTATGAATGTGTTTAGGTGTGCTAAAGGTTAAGTGAGCAAATAAGAAGTAAATCTAAGATGATACTAGGTGTTGTAGAGGGGATTATGGGTATAGGCATCATGTCTAAAAGGCTAAAACAGTGATCGTTTAGCAACTAAAAAGATTGTAAAAGTGTATCAAGGTGTGGACAACAACGAATAATAAACATGTAAGTTAGATGACACCTTAAGCAAATCAATGGCTGTAGAAGATGAGGTACAACCTTCCGGAGCAAACCACAATGCAAGCAACGAATGTAATGGATGATGACACTCTCTATGGTATTTTCACAAACACTTGAAGTGCTAAACTATCAAATAGTAAACTTCTGACGTATAAACCTATGATTTGCACCGAACTTTTATCATGTAAACATCCAAATAATAGCCTCAATGTAAGAGAAGAACCCCATGTGTATCCGGTTGCAAATATAAGCTCCTTACAAAATTTCAAAGGGGATAAAATATGTCTAGCCATCCAGGTTTTTTATAATGCATGGGTTTTGGGTTTTAAACCAGCAAAACTTCAAGAATATGTATTTTAGGCCTACTGCAAGACTAAGGGATATAATCCCTTTATAAAATAACAAAAAAATCTGATCAAGAATTGCTGTAAAATTATCCTGAGCAGGTTTTGATGGGTTTCTTGATAATTTTCTGGTATGGGTGTTAATCGATGGATGCAAAATAGGGAGAAAGTTGGTTTTGAATGAAGGGAAACACAAGGAAAGGTAGGAGAAGTGATCGGCCACTGTGGGGAAAAGTGTGTAAGGGTGACCAATGGGGGTAGGTGTAATATGGAAGTGCAGAGAAGTGGTTTGGTTATGTTTCTTGGTAGTTTAGATGTTCTTGAAAATTTTCTAGTGTGGGGGTTATCCAATGGATGCAAAACAGGGAGAAAGTTGGTTTTGAATGAAGGGAAACAGAAGGAAAGGTAGGAGAAGTGATTGGCCACTGTGGGGGTTACAAGGAATGTGGATTGATGCAAATATAGGTTATGGATCAGAGCAAGCATGATGATACTACAAGAATGATAGATAAATTGTCTTCCTTATTTAGGTCAATTGAGGAATGATTCCAGGGCATACTTAGTAGGCTTCTCCAACTTTCTCCTCAACATAAGAGTGCAATTGAAGAACCAGAGGCAGAAGTTCAGCAATGTGAAACCAAGATTATAGAGGAAGACAGTAGTGTGGAAAAGATTGAGGTAGTTAGTGATGAGCAGTTCGATGAGCTATCAGAGTCTACCAATTCATGTCTCTTTGTTGCTTCGGTTTGTGATCCACCATTTGATGATGCCCCAGTTCCTGTTCAGTCTGAGATCTAGATCAATCTTACAGATGTACATGTTCTTGACTTTATGGTGATACTAGAGATTGTTACTCCAGTCCAAATTCAGCAGGATGAGTACTATGAGGTGTATCTGCTATCAGCTGCTTTTCATGAGCTAGTAACCTATTCTGAGGTCTTTCTCATATCAGACATCTGCAGGAGGACTGGTTTGCATCACAACCTGATCGTGGGTGGATTTAGCATCTGGCTATGTGGATTGAGCTTCTATACGCTATTATTTTTTTCCCTTTATAAAACTTGAGGTCGAGTTTTTTCAAACAAGGTGGGTTTGATGAGGACATGGGAACTAGGTGGGGCCCACACTTGGCTTTGGTGGGGTCTACACAAGGAGGTCAACAAGGACAAGCATGGGAGGTACAATGGAGCAAATAAAGGAGGGTTTGATGGAATTATTATAGGCTTTATGTCAGTTCTATAGATGCTTTTTAGAGTTTATAATAGTTAGGGACTTAGGTGGTATTTTAATTTTTGTTTTTGGGGTTTTTTGTGA
>JAOXJP010141272.1:0-13344 GCA_025762735.1 Platanus orientalis | reverse complement strand
GAACAGGATTCATGTAGCCGACCCCAAATAGTTGGGATAAGGCTGTTTGTTGTTGTTGTTGTTGTTGTTGTAATTGCAGCATTCAAAGCCCGTAGCAAGATACCAAAATACAACAATGTTCTGTCCAGGATTTTGTATGTTACACAATGTCCTACACACAAAGGCTGGTTGCATAAGGTTAAAACTGTAAAAACAGACTTCAAATTAAAACATAGGCACCATAAAAATGTCCTGAATTGTGTGAGAAAGAAATATGTGAAAAAGCCGTGAGAATGCCAGAGAGAATGACATGTCGTTGGTGCATGGGGTGGCGTGCGAAGGTTTTAACTGTGTTTTTTAAGCCACGGTTAGGCATAGGCCCCGCCACTTCTTTTCTCCACTTCGACAAAATCTCCAAAAGAAAAGTTTGCCAGTAGCTAATCACCGTCGTCGGTGACCCATTGAATCTTGCCATGGGCACAGCTTGAGATTCCGCTTCTTCTCTTTTCTTTTCTTCTGTCCCCACTGCTAGTAATCTCATCGTTTGCCGTCGCCAGTGCCATGAGATAGATAACCTGGATTTGAATTGAGATGATGTTTTTCAATGTAGTAGATCTTCAATGGAGGACCAACGGTGAAGGAAAGTTTGGTAGGTCATGTATGTTTGAGAACAAGACGGGTACAAACACAACTTTTTTTCATTGTCTTAAAAAGTATAAAGAATTGGAAAATCGCTTCCAACTTCTTCTCGTGGCCTATAGAACAAGACTGGTATAGACACAACTGTTACACATACAATGCCATGGCTTCTATCTTATCTCAGGCCTGGAAAACCAACCAATTGAAAATTCTAGCCATGGATGTGGTGAAATTTCGGTGCCTCATGACTGTATGAGCGTTTGGGTTCTTCATCCGATGCTTGGGTTGTTGTATATATTATGATGATTTCACAAGAAATATTCTCAACAACAATATTGAATCAATTTAAAATTAACATTAATCATATAATACTCAGAACATGTCTGTTGAAAATCTAAATGTATTTGCTTATAACAAAATCTTGAAGATAATAAAACAACTAATTGTCGTTTCAATAGCAATTCATATATGATCTGAAATAAAATAAGTAAAATGAGAAATCAAGAAATCTTATTGGTTTTGTCGAGGCGCTTCCGATTGAAGTTGTTCTTAAACGGTATTCGCTGCCTACACTGTGCAGTGGGGTTTTCTCCTGCGACCACTCCAGGATTCAACGACAAAAAACTCTTCCAGACCGCACTTAATGAAAGGAAAATATCGATAGAAATAGAGGTGTTCCAACTCAATAAAATTAGAAAACAAAACTCAAGAAATAATGGTAAGTCAAAAAATTAAGAACTCTGATATTTAATATTTGTATCTTCAACCTTATATATTTGTATCACGTTGGACCTCTTCTATTTTATAGAGATAACCCAAGGTCTCAATTTTCAGCTGTTGGAATCTATTCTCTTTCCAATCTAGGCTATTGTATATATTCTCAATTAATTATTTTAATTTTCTTTCCATATCAAACATATGCAATTAAGATGCAATTTAAGAGTAAATATAACTTATATGAATGGAATAGCTAACGCTCTTCCATTCTATTACAATAGGAAATAAGCAATGGAGAAAAGGCATTAATGCTTCAAAGGTATTAATGCCTCAATGTCTTCATTGCGTTAACTTTGGTAAGAAAAAAAAAAAGCAAACTTTAAAATCTTTAATGAAATAAAAAGGATGCCTTATATTTTGAATCTCTATAGAGATTCAAAATACAACATGGGTAGCCAGGGATTGGTTGATGAAGCCAATGACGTTTTCAATCAGGCCAAGATGATGGGTCTCTGTGTCCCTAATACTTACACTTATAATTGTCTTTCAGGGGTTCTTGCTAAATCCAGTTTGAATGATTTGATAGAGAATAGGTTGAGGGAGATGCACAGTTTGGGGTGGGACCCGGATAAGTTTACCCTAATTCCTTTGTTGCAGGCTTGCTGCAATGCCTGGAAGTTTAAAAAGGCTTTGGATGTCTTCAATCTGATTCATGATAGGGGATGGGTTGATGTACACGTCATTACGATCTTGGTACTCTCATTCAGCAAGTGGGGTGACATAGATAAGGCTTTCAATTTGATTAAGATGATGAAACATCTCAATATTGGCTTAAACGAGAAGACACTGTGCATGTTAATTCATGAGTTTACCAGGGAATCCAGGGTAGATATGGCCCTCCAACTGTTCAAAAAAATGCAGAAACTGCGTTTTAGCCCCGACCTTCCAATTAATGATTCACTAATAGGAGGGTTTTGTGAGCAAAAAGAGCTTGGTCACGAGTTGTCGTTACTGTTGCTAGTGACCACTGTCACGGGTGAGCATAGAAGAAAACGGAAACAGAAATGAGAAGAGAGGGTCAACGGTAGTCAGGGTTTGGAACTTGGTTTTGTCGACTTGGAGAAGAGAAGTGGCGGGGCTTACGTCTAAACCATGGTTTTAAAACCACATCAGCGCCGAAACAGAAATGGATTTTATTTTATTTATTATTATTATTATTTGTCTAATTTTGTTGCCCCGTAGACCTATGCGGTGCATTGAGGTTATTTTAACTGCAGTAGAGAATCCTACCTAGAGGTATATAAGATGACCATATTTATTCTCCTGGAAATCCACAGGAGATGGGACACATATCTCCAAAAAAGTGAAATTTTTTACTTTTTGGGGGTATGTGTCATGTGGCAAACAATCTGTTTTTTACTCTCTTTTTTTTTTTTTTTTTTTTGATAAAAAATAATCTGCTCTTTTACTGTGAACATCTTTCATTCCTTTTCTCTATGTCAGGTTGCGTTTCATGGTCTTAGGAGAAGACTTACTGCCCATGCACTTACATGCTAGAGTATTCAATTCAAAGAGCTATAAAATTCATATAAACGCATAACTGGAATAAAAGAGGCAGGTTGAGAGGAGACAAGAACCAGTTTGTAAGAGAATCTTTTGCAGCTCTTGAAACAAACCGAAGTTCCAGAGCGTAAACCCAGCTCTCCAAATGAAAGTCTGATGAGCCATGTACTCGGACTAAGAGATAAATGCCATGTTATCTACTGTTTCTAACCAGGAGAAAGGTGCTTTTTTGGTTTCAAAATGGAATGACACTTTTTTTTTTTTTGGGTTAAAATACCTGGGGAAATGGAATGACACTTAAAAAGCTAATAGAACTGCTTTCCGTAAAAAGTGGTAAAAAGACTGCAGGACGCTGACAAATTATAAAATTGTATTGCAGCTAATGCATGAGCAGCAAAAGAATAGTTTCAATCGGAATGCACTGGATACAATGTGAAAAGGACAAGAAGTCACTAAGGCATGAATAGTATAAGAATTGTTTCGAAAGGAGCAACTGGCTAAAGCATGTGGAATACTCTCTTATTAATGTTAATGTGATGATGGCCAAATACAGGATTATTACCCTAGGCCCAAAGTTGGTCTTTACCAAGTGATGATTCTAGTAATCCAATTCAGTTGAATTTTGGGCATTGGATCTCCTAAGGAGAGAACCTATCAGTAGAATGGTCGTACTTGGAGCACATCTAAAGGAATAAGAGTGCATTAGTATATAAGCCCAGGCCGATTAATTCCATTTATTACTTGATTAAGACTGGAATTAACTATCTCTATATTGAAAGAAATTGATTTCTTTTTTTTCTTTTTTTGAAATAGTAATATGAAAGCTCTATTTTTTTTTGGCATGTGATGAGAAGGCTTTACTGAGAAAGAGACATAGGCAGATGTTGAACTTGTTTACTATTTTATGTTTCATATGTTAAAATATCATATTCCACAAAAATTGAAGGAAAAATTTTATAAGACAACTACAAGATCAGACATGTTTTATGGAGAAGAATCTTAGACAGCCAATAAACAACAAGTACATAAAATGAGTGACTGAAAATGACGATATTGAGATGGATGAGTAGCAAGACTAGGAAAGACAGAATTATGAATGAATTCATTTACCAGAGCTTAGGTATAGCACTAATAAGTGATAAGATAGGGGAAAGTTGATTGAGATGATTTAGTCATGTGCAATGAAGACTAATGGTTGGCCAATGAGACGATGCAAGTTAAAGGAGCTAGAAGGACAAGAGAAAGGCCAAAATTGACATGGCTTGAAGTAATAAAGAAAGACATGATAGCTTGAGATTTAACAACAGATATACCCTAGATAAAGTAGAATGACGAAACAAGATGTTTGAAACGAAAGTGCTAAAAATGATTTGACTGTTACTATAATGACCGGCTTTGTATAAAAAGGGAAAAAATGTAATTTTATCCCCATAAGGGTAAAATTATCATTTCACATGTTTAAATAGATCATAGAGTGGTTTAAGAACCCATTAGACCAATTTAGAAGTGTAAGGCTTAAGTTGAGCCTCAAACCTATCAAGTTTGAAAGTTATCCCAAATTTGCATTTGGGGTATTTTAGTAAGCCCACTGATACAAATCCCGAGATACTTGTCATTCCATACCTTGATAGAAAGATCTAAGAGTCTATTTTCCATAAAAACAAACGGTGTGCAATTACGAATTTTCTAGAAGAAGTTATACTCATTTTACCACGAGGTGTCTGTGCTTACAAGTCTGCGCATTTGAGATAACTTCCCGGACCCACTAACATCAATCCCGAGTGAACTAAGGTATGAGTTATACTTTGTTAGAAATATCTTTGAGTCTAGTTTTCAACCCAACAAACGGAGATTAATTCTGAGTTCTATAGAGAAAGTTATGAGCATTTTCGAAGATTGGGTAAAAGCTATAAAACTCTGTTTTGGATCAATTCAACTTATTTGGATCAATCCAAAACCTCTTTGGTCTCATAAAAGTGTATAAATAGTGTTGGATCAATCCAGGATCGATCCAAATGACCCGGAATGTGATTTTTTAAGGAAAAATTAATTTTTCTTTATTTTGGAGAGTGTGGACCCCCCTCCCCAACTCGACCCAAAACCCTATAAATAAGATAAATATCTTAATAGCCTCATTTACACCAAAAGAGAAATAATTAGAGAGGTTTAGAGGATTTGAGAGCTAAGTGTGGGAATTCTTTCCCAAATTGAATAAGTTTCCCTCCCAACTTTGAAAATTCACTAGTGTAGCTCATTTTCTTCTTAGATTCTCATTCTCTACCTAGTTAACATTTTTTCTACATCATTTTTACTGAGGATAGGAGCAAAGGGAATGAGGTTTTGGAGGATTAGAGAGCTTGAACAAGCAAGAATGCAAAAATAATGAGTTTTCATACATGATATGCTACTTTTTTTTATTTTTCATCATTTTCTTCATAACTAATCTTTAATATGATTTGTATTTTAGTTTTTTCATTACTTAATTGTGAATCCATGAAGTTTTGGTGAGTTCACATCACTTGATTTGAAGATCTATGAGAATATGTGAGTTTTCATACATGATGTGCTACTCCCTTTGATTTCCTACCATTTTCTTCATGGTTATTCTTCAATATGATTTGTGTTTTAGTTTCTTCACCATTTGATTGTTAATTTATAAAGTTTTGGTTAGTTCACATCATTTGATTTGAAGATCTATGAGATTTTAATGAGTTTACATACTTGGTGTTCTATTCATTTGTTCTCATATAGATTTCTTCATGATTATCCCTTGTTTTGATTAGTATTTTGATTTTTATATCACTTGATGATGAAGTCTTTTAAGTTTTGCAAGATTTCATCACTTGATTTGCAAATTCATGAGATTATGTGAGTTTTTATATATGATGTGCTACTCCTTTTATTTATTATATTGTTTCTTCATGGTTATTCATCTAGTTGGCTGATATTCTAGTGTTTTCATAACTTGATTATAAATCTATGGAGTTTTGGTGAGTTCACATCACTTGGTTTAAAAATCTATGAGAAATTTTGTCAGTTTTCACACATAATAAACTACTATTTCGAATTCTAGTCATTCTATCCAATAAAAATATTTAGTTTGGATGAGATTTTAGTTTCTCTTCATTTTGGTTACTTTGTGGTGGAAGTTTGGTAAGTTTCATTCATCCAAACACTAAACTCATAGAGCATTAGTGAGTTTTCAAGTTGATTGTTCTATTCTTACTATTTTTCTGCATTTTCCTCTATTTTTAGTTGTCATTTTAGGTGAGATGACAGATTTTCATTACTTCTTGTTAAATCTATATGAGTTTGATGATTCCAACTATTTTATAGAGTGGTTTATCTCCATTATACCTTGGTAAGGAACTTGATTACATAAAATTCTGGATTTTATTTGTAAATGGTTAAATATAATCCAATTTATATATGTATTAGTTAAGATTTAATTCTTCTACTTTCCTACCATCATGAATTCATTGAAATCCTAAGTTTCTCTTTATGATTAAATGTAAGAATGTTGAATCCATATGAAAGTAGAAAGAGAAAAATGATTTCTACTCCTTATGCTTGATGTTTGTCTTGATTTCCCCATAGATGAGATTCTTATTCATATCATCATTGCTAATTAATAGTCTTTACTTACCTTAATTGACTCCAAGCTTTGTTGTTTATGTCATCTTGTATACTAGTTTCTCATCAATGTTATTATTATGCCTCTACTTGATTATATCCACTTACACTTGGTTTTATGAGCTCCATATTAGTATCATTGCATCCACATGCATGACTTATTTAGGACGTTTACATTATCGTTAGTTTTAGAAAGTTAGAAGAGGAATTTTCAAGCATTTGGTTTTAGTGTGAATCTGAACTACTACTTTCCATTTGGTTTTCAGTATGACCTTTACATGGTCTCATTTATGAGTTTTGTTACCTGGATTTCTCTTGCATTGTATCTTTATGCAGTTATATATTACCATATATATGCATTGATTTTAAAGTACCGTTCCGATTTCGAGGATTTTGTTTTGGACTCCAATCACTAGGTGGTATTAATAGGTGAAGACGACACTAGTTATCTACCAACCCTTGATATCCTGGCGGATTTTTGCAGGCTAACCCTTGATGCCCTAGGGGATTTTTGTGGGCTATATTGGTCTTACGACTTCATTTATGGACCCAATCACCAGGTGACATTAATAAGTGAAGACGGCACCAGTTGCCCACTAACCCTTAATGCCCTAGGGGATTTTTGCTAACTAACCCTTAATGCCCTAGGGGATTTTTACCGGCTATATTGGTCTTATGACCCTATTTCTAGACTCAATTACTAGGTGTCATTAATAGGTGAAGATAGCACTAGTTGCCCATCATTTCTATTCGAGATTTTAGTTTTGTTAGGAGCCCTACATGGGTCATACGAGATTTCCGTTTTGTAGAGACCCTACATGGGTTACATGATTTCAATTTTGTTAGAGGCCCTACATGGGCTAATCCGTTGGATTTCGTACGAGGTGTTTTGACGAGAATTGATTTAGGAACCCTACATGAGTTAAGTTGTTTTGATCCAATGTATGTTTTGGTGGAAACCCTTCGCAGGTTACATGAATTGAGAGCTATATTAGGCTTTCATGAGCATGCATCAGGTTTGATATCTATTAGCTAAAGCAGCTTATTTAAGAGGTGCTAAGGCTTACTTATTTATGATTATCTTTTAAGCAGACATTTGAATTTCATGTTGTACTTTCCTTATGAGTTACACTTTGTTGATTTCAGTTATAGACTCTTGTTGATTTGATTTATTACTTTCACACCCTTATTAGATTCTGATCATTGTTGTAGTTAGTCGACTCTTATATATTCATCTATTCTGATTTTGGTATCATTATGTCATCGTAACATTCAATTTATTCTGTGGGACATCATATATGTTCTCCCATGGGCTTATTGCTAACCCATGTTTTTAACTCCCTTTCAGATGGCGCCCTATAGCATGAAATCTTTAGCAGTTTCAGTTTTGTGAGATAGTTCATGGGATGAGAGGACCATTTTATCTACCTCCATTATGTTCATTTTATTTGTAGCACATCTCATGTATAACACAGGGATTATTGAGTTACGACTTATATGAGATGATTGTGGTTTCATTGAAAACTCTTTTGTTACTGGCCTGTTTGGAGGTCCTATATGATGATATTTCTTATTCTGGAGAATGTAGTTCGATATAGATGTTGGTTATACTTTCTGATGTGTAGTTAGAATGCATAATGATATTTTCCGCTGCAATCGTTAAATAGATATTACTTTATGGTTATGCTTCCGCTACGATGTGTTGACAATTTAGGTTAAGTAATATATATATATATATATATATATATATATATATATATATATATATATATATATATATATATGTTGCAAATAAATAAGTTAAGCAAGTAAAAAACCCCTTCCACAAGGAAAGGGTAATGTCACACTCCAAGACCTGCGACGCTGCACACGTGTGCCTTCACTTATATTACCTCGATTTCCATGTGCAGGTTTTGGGGTGTGACAATTACTCTATTTCATATTCAAGTATTCTTTGCTTTTAAAAAATTTCTTCTTTGTTTTAATCTTGCATCGGTTGGGAAGAAAACTTTACTTGTATATAAGTAACCCCACCCCTTACCTTGTGTATTTTGAGAAAACTCTCTCCATGCCTGTAGCTGTGGCACAACAAGGTGTTATGTACCTCACTCACACGTGTGCACACACACGCACGCCCACACATGAGTACATGCAAGGTTATAGGTGTGGGCGAGGGCGTTTGAGGCACACTTTACACATATATTTCGTCGCATCAGAGTTGTAATATATCTTTTCGACATTCCAAATGAGCTCTCGTAAAATTAAGGTTAGTCATGAATAATGTTTGCTTCGGAATGGATTCATGACTAACCGGGGTTGGGTCGATTTGCAACTAGCTACGCTAAGATGATTCACAGTTAATAAGATCGTTCAGAGATAGGATTCGTGACTAAGACCCGTTAAGTCACAAATGAGATGGATTCACAACTAAGGCTCGAATTCACGATTGAAATTGATTCACGAATGGACAAGACTTAGTCACGAATGGCGTAAAAGCCATAAAATATTAGAGTGAAGCTTGCAAAGTAAGTCAGAATGTACTTGGGCTCGTCAAGTGGCCTAAAGAAGGGGCCAATCACAAATAGGAAGCTAGATTGATGTCCATCTAATTTGGGACACATATTTGTGTTTGGTGAGATAGGATTAGAGCCCATCATCACTATAAAATAATTGAAAGTGGGTTAAAACCCACATTGCTAAATGTGTTGAATGAATTGGCTAAAAACAAAGAGCAAAATTGATATCAAAGAAGAGAAAGATAAAGAAAAGGATAAAGTAGCCATTAAAGAAGACCTCTCTCCCTCATTTCTTTCTTTCTTTTTAGTTGTATAATTTAAAGACAGTGAACCCATTAGATCCCTTAAAACAACATCTCAGTTAGGGAGTTTTGCTTTGCATCCTTGGATTCAAAACCACCTCAATCCATATGTGTTCTTGTAGGAGAACATCCACTTAATTAAAGGTGTAACCCTTTTATTCTTGATTCGATTTTCATATATGTTAAACAACTTGATAAGGGTAGAATCTATCAAAAAAATTAGAAAATTTGAACAATGTTTCATGTACCTTTTAAACAACTGACTATAAAAGGCAATAAGTTTCTAAGGGAAATATCATACGTCTCTGCCTGGAAGTGCAAACCCTTTGAAAGACAATGAATTGAATCTGAGCTTGGTTGTATCTATGTATCCAATAATTCCAATTAATCCCTTAATTTCACAATCTTTAAAGTCAAGTAATTTTAATTTAATAAAATTAAAACCAAGTGACCCAAGCCAAGACATAGAGGTGTTGTGATTGCGTTTCTTAAAGATAGTTGAGGCCTCACATAAGATTGTCTAAGGGAGCATGCCAAGCTACCTCCGGGATACAACTAAGCTTGGAATCAACCCCTCGTCTCTCAAAGGAATTGCATTGCTTGATAGAGATGTGTGATACCTCCCTTAATAAATTATTACCCTTTTAAAGTCATGTGTTCAAAACATCCATTAAAACTTGTCCAAATTTTCTAAAATTTTTGGCTAAGTCAAGAAGACAGTGGTAAAACCATCAACCGTTGTTAATCATATACAAAAATTAAGTCAAGAAGACAATGGTAAAACCATCAACTGTGTGGAGGTTCTCCTAAAAGAACATACTTGGATTGAGGTGGTTTCCCAACCCAAGGTTGCAAAGCAATGCTTCTCAAGGGGAACTACTAGTTCAAGGGTTGTGATGGTCTTTGTATCTTTTAATACATACAATAAAAAATAGAGGAAGAAAGAGGTCTTCTATACCTGCCTTTGCTACTTCTTCTTCTCTACAGCCTTTATTTTAAAGCGAATGCATGCCTTAGTCACCAATGGGTTTTCCAACCCAATTTCCTTTGAATATATGGTGATGATGGGCTCCAATCCCATATCACCAATCCCCTATACATGTCCCTTTCTTGGTGGACATCAATCAAGCTTTGTTTTGGTGACTGGACCTTTCCAAGGTGAGATATAGGCTCAATACGGGCTAGCTTGCATTAAAAGTTTCATTCCGAGTATTTTAGGCCATCTATGACTGAGCTTAACCCATTTGCAACTTAGCTTAGTCATGGATCAAGTTTAGTCGCGATCCAGAGTCTAACGAGCCTCAGTTATGAGACTGGCTCACCTATGACCCAACGGCTTTAGTCATTGTCCATGTTTAGTCATAGTTCCCATCCCAAAGTGGACTTTCTTGTTGCAACACAACCCAATGACACTTAGTTGTGGTCCTTAGTCCAACTCTTCTTCAATCATGGACCGCACATCCCAGGTTTAGTAGCGAACCGATCTTGTAACAGGCCTTTCAGTCGTGACTAACTCAGAATCCACGAGAACACATCTAGACCGTTGAAAATGAATCTTACAAACCCTAAAGTGACTCTGCGATGATGCACATGTGCTAAGTGCAAAGTGCACTTTAAGCTGCCCTTGCCCACATACCCATGCTTGTGCACTAGCACATGTGCGTGTGGGCTATGGACCTCATTGTGACATTGCTACATGGGAGAGAGTCCTCTCAAAAATACATGAGGTATGTGGGAGTGTTAACATATATGTTGAAGAAAAATGTTGTCTGGGCCGATGTGAGACTAAAAATAGTTAAAGAGAGAATTCAAAATTTTAAAAACAATAACTTGAAAATGCTTTACAAAACAAGGTCTCCATTTTGGTTTACAAAGCTCTATTTCAAACAAGTAGTTTGGTGCACTCCCTTCCACAATCAAGTGAGAGGCCCCGATTATCTGCAAGAAAAGCAATAACGGCACCCCCTTGACTCAGTTCACTCAATTATTGATTTGTTAAGTCAATTACTTGATTTTGAAGTTTGTGCAATTAAGGGATTAATTGGAATTGTTGTTTTTAACACAACATTCATATAGCCAACCCCAAATAGTTGGGATAAGGTTGTTGTTGTTGTTGTTGCATGTTAAAATATCAAATTATCCTTTTATTTTAGTCTACACATATTAGTTACTTAGAACCACTTCTCAAGATCATGATCTAAGAATAAGCTTCAATCTCAATTTGTGTTGGAAATGGTTTTGAGTTGCCTAGATTTTTACTGTGCCCAGATTTAAAATCTAACTAGGTGGGCATCTTTGAACCAAAATAAAAGTGGGACCCATAAGTTGTTTGAGGCGGGTCCACATGGGTTCGTGTTCACCTCAATGAGGAGAACAATGTCGTATGGTTGGATGCTCAAAACCGTTTATATGAATGAGAAATTGTCTCCAAAGGTGCCTAGTTGAACACTGGTTAAAGGGTATAAAACTTAAATAGTCCCATATGGGTTAGCCCAGAAAATTTTGGAAGTTTATATACAATAGAATTGAATATAAACTTGGGCCCCTAGGATCACCACAATTTTGTGGAAGGGGGAGGACCTAGCCAACATGAGCCAAGCCCAAACCAACACACACAGGCGCACGCCGAACCAAACTAGGCCAATTGGGTTCGGTCAATAAGAAAAAATAAAATCTCCCCTTTTGATCCCCTGTCTTGTCCAAACAGACATCAATGTGGTAGAAATGCATCCCTTTTGCTTTCATATTTGTTCGAACACCATAAGTTGTGTCCCTAACCTGTTTCGAATAGACATGAATAGTTTTTATATATGTCATCCCTTCTTCATTTCAATCATCCAAAATTCAAATAAAGATACGCATCAATGTAAAAGAGAGATACAAACACAGTTCGGTTCACCAGGCACATAGATTGTTGTGCTTCTTTTGTGTATAGTCGATCATTGTGTCCTAAGAGGCAAATCTCCGAAAAGCTTGTAAGCACCACCGCCATGGGAGAAATCTGTCTTAAGGACATAGTGTCAAGCAGTAGCCTTGATCAATCCAATTATGACTTTTCCAATTTCATGCAATCAAGTAAGTGATTATATTTATTTTATTTCAAGTCTTTTACTTATAAAATATGTAATTGTATATGCTGTAAATTCCATGGGTGGAAAAATACATGGTTGATAGAATTGGCTATGACATGTTTAAGTTAGAGTCTAGAAGGTTCTTGTGTTTACAATATGTAAAGATCACTCTTGAAGACCAAGAAGACTCCAAAAAAACAAGTCGAGATCATGCGAGGGCTAGAGCATCAAGTTTGCATCACTTATGTCTTTCCGCATCTGCAAAGGTAAATAAGGGTAAGTAACACTTAAGAGAAATCTTCAAGGCCCCCAATACCACATTCCCTTGGTTAGAAATGGTCTTTGAGCTTTTCTGTGGAAAACCTAGGAAAGTGGAGTGTTCCAGGCAAATTTGGAGCACTCCAAAGGTGGTGGAGAGCTCCAAAATTGGCTTGGAGCATTCCAAACCAAATTAGTTGCATACCTGTCAGTTTGGAGCACTCCAACTCAAAGTGGAGCACTCTAAACTCAAAGTGGAGTGCTCTATAAAATCTCTGGTTTGTCATGATTAAGAGAAATACTCCCAGTGGAGCGCTCCAACATTATTAGAGAGCGCCAAACTGGGTAGAACATTTCAAAATTGAAATTTACGTTATGATTTTGTTGCCCATTTTGGATGATTCTCATCCAAGGGTTATGGTGAGCCACGACCCCTATAAAAGAGTAACTTTATTCTTCTAAACCTAAGGGGTTAAGGGAATTTACAAAAGGGATTTAGGCAACGAAAAAAGCTCTATAGCTCCACTCTCTATACACTTTTACCAAGATTACTACAAAGAAGAAGAGAGACGTTTCTCTCTCTTGAGGCCACAAAGAAGTTCTACTTTACACGAGAAGAGATAAGGAAGGTCAAGGATGGTGAATCTTCACTTCCTAGCATTAAAA
>JAOXJP010141261.1:0-13344 GCA_025762735.1 Platanus orientalis | reverse complement strand
ATCTTGGTGGGTTGCTCCTCCTTGAGCACAATGTGACTATCAAGCCCACACTCTTCTTCACAAGGATTTGTCTTAGACAACCCTTGATTCCTACCTCTTAATGATTTTCCTTAGCTATGTAAAGAGGAGGATATAAATGATCAAATGGGTATAGATTTTTCTATCTAGGTTTAGAGAGAGATTCCTAATAGATTAGAGAGTTGAATATCTCATGAATTTCTCAAATACAAGTAAGTTTTTAATCAAAGAGCATATAAGATCATTAGTTGATCACTTTGAGCTCATCCCCTCTTATATTGGACGAAAATGATACATGTCTATTAGATTAAGACATTCCCCAATGGTTAAGAAACATGGGTCATTGATTAAAAATGATCTTTTAAAGTTTTGATCGTTATATAGTGTTTCTGCTACTTTGGATCGATTCAAGGGCAAAAACACTCAAAATCTGCAACCCAAAAGTTGCTACTTTAGGTGAGTATCCCTTGGTTACTTCTTCATTATTTGCTTTCTCAGACTCACTCCTGGAGTCATGTGAGGGAACATTTTCTAGGAACTTAGGTTCCTCTTGAGGGTCCGCTAATCCCTCTTCTTCTTTGTTTGATTAATTCATTGGTTGGTCATTTATGATGACATTTATGGACTCTTCCATGCTAGAAGTTCTCTTGTTGTATACCCTATAGGCTTTACTTCTAGTGGAATATCCAAGGAAGACCCCTTTATCACTTTTAGAATCAAACTTGCCTAAGTTTTCTATATCTCTTAAGATATAGTAAGTGCTTCCAAATACTTTGAAGTACTTCAAGTTTAGCCTTTTGTCATTCCATATTTTGTATAATGTTTTTGAAGTACCCGGCCTCAAGTGCACCCTATTGCTAATATAGCAAGCAGTGTTTATAGCCTTAACCCATAACCTTTTGGGAAGGTCTTTGCTAGAGGGCATGACTGTGACCATGTTTTGTAAAGTCCTATTTTTCCTTTCAGTTACCCCATTTTGTTGGAGAGTTTTAGGTGTAAAAATTCATGTTTGATCCTACGATCATTGCAAAAGTTCAAAATTTTGTTATTTTCTAACTCGTCTCCATGATCACTACGAATTCTCTTAATTTTTTAGTTTGCAATCTTATGCAAAGATTTTTGAATTCTTCAAATGCAGCACATTTCTATCTAAAAAATGACACCCATGTGTAACTAGAGAAATCATCGATAATGAACATAATGTACATTTTTCCGCTTAGGCTTTTGGTCCTTGTTAGTCCGACTAGATCCATATGGATTAGCTCCAATGGTCTAAAAGTGCCTATTTCAGTCAATCTCTTATGGGAGGCTCTAACTTGTTTCTCATGTTGACAATCACCACAAAATAGGCTTTCTTGTCTACCAATATTGAGTATACCAATAACTAAGTCTTTTCTACTAAGTTTAGACAAGTTCTTAGAGTTCACATGCCCAAGTCTTTGATGCCATAGACTTGTGTCATCTTTTTGTGTGATGAGGCATGTGTTTGTTTTACCTTCTCTAAAGATGTAGCAATTGTCACCGGTACGAATACCTTTGGCAACAATTCCTTCTTTATCTTTTATGTGGAAACCATCTTTGAGAAGCCAACATAATATCCTAAGTCACATATTTGACTTATGCTTAGGAGATTATGTTTAAGGCTTTTTACAAATAACACATTTGTTAGTGTTGGGACTTCGGGTATTTCAACTATACCTCTACTCATTATCTTGGTGGTGTTCCCATCACCAAAAGCTACACTTCCTTCCTTTCCGGGAACATAGTGTGAGAAAAGAGATTTATTTCCGGTCATGTGTCTTAAGAAACCACTATCTAAGTACCAATGTGATGCTTTGGCCGCTTTAAGGATTGTATGGACGACAAGACATTTTAATTCTCCTTTTTTTTTACCTAAATTTGTTTTGTTTGCATTATTTTGGATTGAGTCAACTTCTTCTTTTCAAGAATTTCTTGTTCATTCTTTTGAAGGAGGGTTCTCTTCCTAGAAATTTTTTCCCACTCATCATCTTTCTATTTTGTTGATAAGATTTGGCTTTCCAACCATTTGCCCTTTTTCTATAATCCACTTTCATATGACCAATCAAATTACAATAATAGCAAGTGATTAGTGCGTTTCTAGATGTAGAGACTTGAAATTTATTTTTCCAAGAATCTTTTCTCCTTTCATTATAAATAGGGACATTATTCTTGGAGGAAGAGTGTGATTTCCTTTCATAAGACATCTTAGATTTTGAAGTTGAGGCTTGGGATGTGTTTATACCCTTTCCTTTGTAGGAAGTATTGCGCTTATTATTGAAAGCTCTTGGCTTTTGAAGAGGCACTTGTCCCTTTTTCTTATCCCTAAATCGTTCATGTTTTTTGGATAAGACTTGGTCTTTATAAGTGATAGGCTTCTTTCCTTTTTGGAATTGTCATTCACTATGAGACCGAAGCTTTTTGTTTTAAGGTTGAGTAGCAATTTGTGACTTCCTTTACCTTTTACACAAGCATTTGACTGACTATTGTTATAATTAGAAGTGTTTGGAGTATTATATCCAAGCCCACTTCTATCGCTACTCTCCTCACCCATTGTCAACATTTTCTTGAATTTTTGGTTCCCTTGGGTAATCATAGAGGTTGATTGTCTTTTATCTTTTTCTAGTTCCTTAATTTTCTTAAGGTATTCTAGGGATTTTTGAGTCAATTTGGCACAAGTGATATTTAGCCATTTGTTTCTCTCATTTAAGGAATTAACTTGACTTTTAAGGTCTAGTATATCCTCATATGCCTTACTCATCTTGGTCTCTAAAGATTTGACATTTTCTTTCAGTTCTAAAATTCTAGAATCATTCTCATCAACATTTTTATTGTCTCGAGTTTAAGAATCTTGTTAGAGATAATTTCATTTGTCTCAATGAGCTTCATTTTCTCTACTCTTCTATTTTCCTTTTCTACATTGAGAATTACTCCTAGGTTTTTAAGTTTTAAGTCTAAAGAGTTTACCTTTTGTTTTAGGACTTGATTCTCATTTTCTAAAGGTGAGTTTTTAGAGCTAGACTCCAAATGTTTGATTATTTCCTTAAGTATAAGGTTTTCATCCAAAAGGTTGGAATTAGTTTCAAGTAATTCAACATCCTTTAAGGCTTCATCATTCTTCTTACTTAGTTTAATTGATAGTTCTTTATTTTCTTTTCGAAGTTGACTAAAATGTTTTTTCTAGAGACATACTTTCTTCAAATAGCTTGTCAAAAACTTTTTGAAGTTCACTTTCTTCATTTTCACCACTTGATTCCACTACAAAAAATTGTATATTTGGTTACCCCTCTTGGCGACGCAAATAAGATTTAGTTGCTGAAAGCCACAAATTAGTAATGAAAGCTAAATTATGTTGCTTGAAGTGGTATGTTTTGACGACATAATTAATTGTTTGGTTGTAGAAGCTCAAATATTCATAGGCGACTTTATAATTTGCATCGTGGAAAGTGTATGCTCAATGGCTAATTGGCCAGTTGCGTCGCCGAAAGTAGAAAATTCATTGGTGACATTATAATTTGCATTGTAGAAAGTAATTGCTCAATGACGATGTAGCCTTTTATGTTGCCAAAAATAAAATTTCAATGGTGATGTTATGATTTGCGTCGGGGAAAGTGTATACTCAATGGCAACATGGTCCTTGATATCATTGAAAGTAAAAACAATATTGTGATATCATTGACGACGTGGTTGTCTGCGTCGCTACAAATGTGATATATTAAATTACATCATTTTGAAGCTAAACTATAATACTTATAAATGTAAAAACCCTAAAAAAAACTTGTAATCCTCTATATATATATATATTAAGCTAAACGGGTTTATTATCAATTTATGTTATCTTTTACATTACAATGTACTTTTTTTTCCCTTTTAACCTTTTTTTAAATATTTTTACACACAATGTTCTAACTGCTGTATCAAGCCTTGTGCATGCCAAAAATTTTATGTCAAAGCAAAAGGGATAAAAGCTACAATGCCTCACAGCCCCCTGTGCTATAGTGCTCCCAAAGCCCCACCATAACAAAAGAGGTATATAGTTATGATTATCTTGTTATGGTTAAATAAAAATGTAACTATAATTCTTTTATTATTATGTTTAAGTATAAATGTAACAATATGAATTAAAATTTAATTAAATTATTATAGATTTTAAAAACCACAGTTAAATTCTTACTTTTTATTATTATTATTTTTTAGTTATGTAGCAATTAGCTCCAATAAACAGTAACAAAATTTTTTTTAAGGTAACATTAGTTTTTTCCCAGTTAATTAAACAATAGCCGTGCCAACCTTTTAAGAAACGGAGATCTCACCCCCACGTTCCCATGATTCCAATATTCTGTTTCTCTCTCAATATCTGATGGGTTGTAATGTCACCGGGATGAGAAAAATGAAGGAAAACAATTTTTTATTTCTGATTGATTGCCATAGGAATTGAAATCACAGGTTTAAAATCTCATACGGGAGGAGAAAATTGGGAAAACCAACGAGAACAGTGAGAAAAAAGTATCGGGAGCCCTAGACGAAACCGATCGATCGAAGCTACGTTTTCTGCAACCCTCAGCGGAACAAAAAACAAAGAAACAATACCACTTAGTCATGCATCTTTTGCACTTTAGGTATGCTTCTGTCTCTCTCATTTGGTCCTTGTCTCTAATCTCTCTACTTCTCATCTCTCGTCTCTCTCTCTTCCTCATCTCATCTCTCTTTGCTTTTGGCTTCTCGTCTCTGTGATTAAATCGATGGATTTTTTGATTTTTTTAATTGATTCTATTTCATTTCTTTCTAAAGATGGTTTGAAACAAACCAAACTATTTGGTGAAGAAATAAAGATGGGACATCGATTTTTTTTTTTTTTTTATATGAATTAGGGCATCAATTTTTGTGAGGAAGTGTTATCGCCCCTACCTCTTTTCTCTTTTTTTGCCTTTGATTTCATGCCTAGTTGCCCCATTATGTGTCGTGCTGTCGAATCTTGCTTTTGCCTGGTGTTCTGAACTTGATAGCAATAATTCCACTTATGTTTTACTTAACTCAGATTGTTCTTGGTATTCAAAACACTAAAATCTTCGTTGAAGGACTCTTGTACCCTGCGTATGGATATAAGTACCTGTGGTTTGTTTCGTATTATGTTGTGGTATTGAGTACATTCATCATCACACTGTGTGAAGTGTTTTTTCTATATTCCACAGAAGATTGGAGTTGTTTGTAGAGTTGTATGTTTTTCAGAAGTATTTGGTTTCATTAACAATGTTGATTATGGCCTGGATGATTTGGGAAGGCTCTGATTGCTTCTTTCTGCTATGTGACTTAAGCTAGTGCATATCATTGTGTAGTAGTGTGTGGGTGTGAGGCACGACTCCAGGTTGAATCATCTTTCTTCCTTGTTTATATAGGACTGTGCAGTCTAATGAAAGTTTTGATTGCACGGTTGCAATAGAAGTTGTATAACCCCAACATTGCATCGTTTTTGTTGGTTTATATTAGTTTAAATGCATGGTTCAAATGCAAGCACCTCTGTTGTCTTGTTTAATGTTAGTGATCAAGAAGTTGATGGGTATCTGAAAATTATAGAAAGACATGCTATAGGTATTATCTTTCCATTTTCATATATGTATTATAATGTTTAAACAATGTTAATTTATACATCTTTTTCCTCCCTTTTTTCTTTTCTCTCCTATGTTCAATCATGTTGGCCCTGATTTTAGTATTATGAAAATGGATCTTCATTTTTATTTTTGTGTCTTTCTTGTCTAAAATATATTGTTTTCCCTTCCCATTCATCTCTCTAGACCAATATGTCTCTTTATGTCAATACAATTTGTTTCCTTCTCTTCTTGCCTCTAATATATTAGTTCACCTTTCCATTCGTCTCTTGCAACTTGGTGGATTTCTTTATGGCAATGCAAGTAGCAGTTATTATTTTAATTTCTAACCAAGTAAGACATAATTTTATTTATTTACTTATTTGTATGATGATGGAGTTTTGAAAACATACCACAACAACTGACCTACGCTAGTAGAAATCTCTGTTGGAGTTACTTTTTGTTTACTTGGCCTTTTCTCATAAACTCATGCTTGGTAAGTTGGTGGACAATCAATTGCGTATTAGGGACAGATGTCAGGAATGGGGTGGTCACCATCAGTTCCCTAGATTTTGATGTTGCAATAACTTTGTCTCCATTTTGATAATGAGCTTGTTGGGACACTACGAGCAAACTTAGTTAGCTAGTGCATAGGCATTAAGGTGCCCTCACATTTATGAATGGAGTTACTTTTTGGGATTGGATTAGCCTTGGTTTTTGGTATTGGATTAGCCCTAAAGTCTTCCAACCTAGTTTTTTTTTTATTCCTTTTTTTATTTTTTATGAATGGAGGGAACCACAAGATGTACAACAAATTTTCAGTGATGTTGGTTTTAGACTTGAAAGATTTTTTTATGCATGCTCTAAAAAATTGGTGAGGAATATATGATTTTTTAGCTTGCCTCCTGCTCACAAGAGTTCTAAGGTACTCTTTTTTTTTTTGAATGCATTCTTGAATACTGCTAGCAGGTAAGTTCTGTACTTCTATTGCAGTGTTTACTTCACTATCGATCAACTAAGTGCATTCACATGTTTTCTGTGCATTTGTATGTCTATCTTTTCACACTATTCAAAGGTGTAGGAGTAGCTACACTCTTCTTACTTCACTTTCTATCAGCTAAGTGCATTCAACTGTCCATACATATGGAGTATAAGCTCCATAAAAAAGCACTACTCTCCTTTCTTGTCAACTTGGAAGACTCTAACAAGAACATCATCCTAAGAAGGACCTAGGTAGTGTATTTATTAAAGGATCAAGCTAAGAGTGACTGAACTCAATTAAAAAGAACAGCTCAACAAAGATTACTTCTCTATGTGTTATGATGCAAGTGGTTGTTATGAGAGTCTTCTTTCATTGTCAAGGTTGTGGTCCAAGAAAGAATTGGTGGCCTAATGAGTGGTGTACATTGGAGAACTGCTGATACTAAATTTCTTAACTAACAGCCATTGTGGTGCAGCAAAAAACTGTCAATTTGTACTCTTTTCTCTTGTTCTTCAGAGGATGTGATGCTCTAAGGCTAGCAGTAGGGTAACAGTGAATCGTTTGAATTGTGGTATAGTAGTTTGGTGTGATTGTCCTAGACATTTTTATAATGCCCCTTTTATAATGCCAATTTTGTTGGCAGCGGGGTAACAACCTTAGAGCATCTTGCCCCCTAATAGATTGCAACCAATCCTACCATTTTTATAATGCCCATTTCATATTCTTTTCTCTTGTAACCTCATGTTGATATGGTTGGGTGTAGGCATTAACCCTGCATCACTGGATGGGACATCTTTGGAGAGGAATGGGAACCTATCAAATCTTGCAAAACTTGAGGACATTGGGCAGGAAAGCTGCCCTTTCTCTTGGAAGATGACTTGATACCTCATAATTTATCTCAATAACAAACATAGACCCATTGCATTATGGGCTTAGATGCTTGTGTTTTGGAGAGTATAATGTGATCTGGTGCAAGCTGTAAAGACATTGAGGTCAATCATAGACTTCATGCACTTTACATCTTGAGTAAGTAATTGGTGGCATGCTTTTGTGATTTTTTATCATGCTTGATAAGTTTTCTATCTATTGCATATTCTTCAGTGCTGAATTAGTTATAAGCCAGTACATGTGTATATTGCTATTCTATTTCAAGTTGCCTTAAATTCTATGATATAATAGTGGATCTTGCTCTGTTTTAGAAGATTATGTCTCACAAGTCTTGTTATATATTCACATTTTGTCATCTTGGTTTGTTGTTGATTACCATTCAGTGCATTCCCATGCTACCTAGTATTTAAGTGGTTGTTCCATTTTGCATAATCACCTTAACTGTACTATTATTACAATCTTCCCTTCCCTAACTTTTGATCCACCTGGGGTAGATACTGGTGTCTGACCTATCTTTGAAGGTGGTGTGGCTGGAGTTCTAATTGTCATCTTGGTTGATTATATTTACAGTTTTCCCCAACAGTAGAATGAAGAAGAAGACCAAGTAAGAGCATAGTCCCGGCCTCTCCAAAGAGAGGCTAGAGTAAATGAATCCTTCCATAAATAAAGGTTATGATCCTCCAAAAAAGAAAATCAAATGTTTCGCATAGATACAGGTTTAAATCTCCATGTGATCCTCTGTGCCCACAGCCTGTGTTATGACTATGTGACGCACATCATGGGCTGACACATGGCTGGAGATTTGACATTTATTCTATTAGATCATAATTGTCTAGAAGATCTTAGTTAGGTAGCTTAACCTCAAAATCTTGGATTCACATTTGGTTTCCAAGGAATTTGATGTTATTAAAAATGTTAGGACATGTGACTTGATGATCAAATCATGGGGTGAAGTTAATTGTTGGATCTTTGTACTCTTCTTAATTAAGGCTTGACTAACATTTAAAGTTCAAGACACTCTGAAATATCCATCAATGGATCTTGCCAATGCTATTGGTGGGTTGGAGGCACATCCTACTTCTCATTTTGGTTCTTGCTCTAACATAGTTATGTATATGGGATTGAATTAATGATTTGTGTCTCTCTCTTTGTGGTATCGGATTAATATACATAATTTACTTGACATTAAATTATTTATCCATCATCTCACTTCTATATAAATTCACTCTCTCTTTCTCTCTCTCTCTGAGCTTTATCTGGCATTGATTTAAAATCCTTAATTATGATAACATAGTAAATGGTGGAATGTATGAAGAAAGTCGCAAAACTTGATCTTGAACTGACTGTGGAAGAGAGGAACCTCCTCTCTATGGGTTACAAAAATGTTATTGGTGCTCGTTGAGCTTCATGGTGCATCATGTCTTCAATTGAGCAGAAGGAAGAGTCAAAAGGAAATGAGCAAAATGTGAAACTGATCAAGGGTTACCACCAGAAGGTAGAAGAAGAGCTTCCCAAGATCTGCAATGAAATTTTGGCCATCATAGATGAGCACCTTATCCCTTGTTCATCCTCTGTAGAATCAACTGTTTTCTACTATAAGATGTAAGTTATGTTAATTTTGTATTTTATTCTCTTTACTCTGGTTCTTATTGGATTAAGCAACTCTCTTAGTGGTCCCACCCAGTGTTGTTTAAACATTCTTACATACGTTGGATGAACATTGTTTTTGCTTGGAATCTGATATTCTAGTGTTGCAAAACTCATCTGATCATGTTTGTTTTTGAAAGTTACACTACAGATTCACCACAGTGGTTGCTTAAGAATCGTAACTGAAGTGATAACTTGTGATAGAATTTGTTGCTTGAAGCATTACCATAATTTTGCTTCCCAGAAACTACTACAAAATTGATACAAGTTCCATTCTTATTTGATGTCTAAGACACCCATCGGGTATACACTTTACAACATACAGATAGTGACACACACACAATTTGCAGTCCAACATCTTGAACTCTCTAAAGAAAGCCTCTGTTTTAAGTGAAATCCAACCCCATTTTAATCCCCACATCAGTACCTTTTAACCCCCCAAAAGTCTCCATAACAACCACTATTTTAAGACCCACTGACCCCTAGAATACCACCTATTTACCCTGTACTAAAATTAACATTGACCCTATTATACCTGTTGGAAACTAAATTAGTCCTATTGCAGCACCCTATACTATCAGCTTTGATCCCTTAACACTCATAAGCTAACTCACTGATCAGCCTCCAAAACAGTTCCATTTTGTTTTCTCTTTTAGTCTTTATGGTCTTATTGTTCAAGAAAACTTATCTTGACTGATTTGATTTTGATTAGACACCTAAAGGAGAGAAGGCTATTGGGGGTGGAACGATCAACTTTTATACAACCATACTAGTATGTCTTGGATCCATTTGGTGAATTAGGTGCTTGCTCCTATATTTTCAAATCATATAATATAAATGCTTGAGTTTTTGAACTGAATGTAGATTGTCTTATTTTCATACAATCTAAGTAGTGTTATCCTATTAATTAGTGTTATAAGCATGGTTATCAATACAAATAGCTAAAGAGTTTGAAATTCTAGAAGTATGTAGTCTCACTAGAAGGTTGTGATCAAAGAAGCCACTTTTCAATGCTAGTTTATCTGTCCCTAATATACAATAATTTGTTCCAGTAAAGTATTATTTAGAAATATGCAGATGTATACCAATTCATCTATAGATTGGATTTAAAATTTTTCTATATCTTTATCCCCTTCTTTCTTCTCTCATTCTCCTTTTATGCCATTGATAGTAGTTTCTTATGTATTTTCACTTATATTTTCTTTCAAATTTGATTAATAAAATATTAATGTGATTGTTTTTTGTTTGAACGGATCGATGATGGCTTTGTGGAGCAGGACCCTTGTATGACTCATTCGTATTTGGACAGTTGTATTCGTACTCTTTTAGGATTTATTGAATGATTGTTTGGTTTTTATGTGTTTTGAATTATGTGTTTAATTAGTTTGAGATTGTATTTGGATTTGAATTAGATACGTGTTTGTTATGAATACATAGGATATATTAATTTGATGAATTTGGACCAATTTGGGTTGAATTGGGTTTGAATGAATATAAGTGCATACAGGTTTCCAAGAAATTTTGTATATTTGATTAATTTGGAACAATTTGGGTTAGCTTAGGTTGGTTTTGGACGACTCACAAATTCTGTAGCTGAAAATAATATTAAGAAGAAAAAAAATTTCGGCGACTCAACAATTAAGTTGTGGAAAGTTATAAAAATAAATAAAAAATTAAAATTTAACTTTTTGGCAACGCATAAAGAGAGTCGCAGAATGTCAAATAATAAAAAATTTAAAATTGTCTTTGGCGACACATTTTTTGCGTTGCCGAAAGTCTGATACTCTTATCTTGTAGGACACAAGTCTACTTTCCACGACGCTATAGGGGCACCTTTTGGCATCTCAATTGGCATCGTGGATGAGTAACTTTTAGCGACGAAAAGTTTAGGAATTGCCAAAGACTTTCTGCCACACACCTATTATAACATGTTGGCGACGCGTTGGTTTGAGTCGCTAAAAAGTTTTGGCAACTCATTTTGAAACCTTTGGCAATTCTCTTATACGTTGCCAAAAATGTCTTTTCTTGTAGTGTGGAGGATTTGAGCCCAAAGATTCCAGTTTTTCCCTTCTATATATGAGGGTAGCAAATCTAAGTGCTTAAGGACCCTTGGTCTATAGAGGAAGAGAGAGAGAGAGAGAGAGAGGGAGGTATTCAGCCACCAGATTGCCATGGCCCTCTTAGCATCCTTCCTCTTTCTCTCCTCTTTTTTTTTCCTTCCTTCTTCCTTCTCTAGCTCCCTTTTCTCATTCACCCTTCTTTGCATTCTAATCTAATGGGTTTCAACCCATTATGCGCCTTTTATAATGGAAAAAAATTAGGTGAAAACGAATCTTGTGAGAATTGTGAAAACGGCATCAAGGTGCGAACACATCAGCACCGAAATGTGATAAGTGCCCCCCAAAAAGTGTAAATCACTTTTCAGTACTGATGCATCAGACCCTCTGGTGTCGTTTGCACAGTTCTCACAAGATTCGTTTGCACATAATCCAAACCCTTTTATAATGGGTTTCACCTACCCTTACACGTGTCTACAATTTGTTGGATATCAATCAGGTCTCCCACATGCGACTAGGTCTTTTCTAAGGCAAATTGATGGGTTTGTATGGGCTAGCTTGCTAGCCAGCTTCATTCTAGATTTTTTGGGCCATCCTTGATTAAGCCCAAACCATTCACAAACTGTCTTAAACTGACCATGTTCAGTCGTGAACAGTCTTGACATGAACCCATCAGTCGTGATGAACCTGGAATACAAGAACAAGTCTATCTGGATCATCGAAAATGAATCTTGTGACCCATAATATAACTCCGTGCCTGTGCAAATTGCAAAGTGCACCTCAAGTGCCCTTGCTCGCACTTGTACCTGAGCCCATGCTTGTGGACCATATCAATGCATTGCCACAACATGGGAGAGAGTTCTCTAAAAATACATAAGTTAGTGGGAGGTCTTTACTTATTCTACAACTTTTATTACCTAGCCATGTGTGACTAAAGAAACAAAGGATTTCAAAATTTTGAAAACACCTCTTTTAAAACGTTAAAACAGGGTTCCTAAAACCTCCTTTAAACCTTCGTTTCCAGCACATGTATAACATTTCTTTAGTTTAACTTTATTTTATATGTGTCCTGTTTTTAGTCTCTTTGTTGAGCTATCACAAATAGAATTCTATTCGTCTTCCACTAGTAGGAAAGGGTCAACAAAGTTTTGGGATATGGTGGGCGAGGACAATGACATGAAAGGACAACCAGAACTAGATATTGCTCAACTTTAGGTGATCTTGTTCTACTGGAGCCGATGATGTTTGATGATGAAGAGCAAGATTTTGCAATAGAAATGTTGAATTTAGTGAAAGACCTGTATGATGTATGGTTGTTGCAGGTGTTAGTCCACAGCTAAAGAAGTTACAGAGGACAAAGAATTGATGGTCGACAAGCGCAAAAAGTAATCAAGTTATCATTCATCCACTGGTACCAATTTTTGGAATGGTTGTCAGCCCACGGGATGTGTTGCACCCCCCTTAATGAACACCTAAGGTCCGCCCATAAACAGGGACTGACACATAACATCAAAAAGTAAACAATAACACCCCCAAAAAAAGTATAAATCACTTTTTCGACACCATGTGTCTGTCTCGATATATGGGCGAACATTGGGCATTCATTAAGGGAGCACACCAAATCCGTGCTGGGTTGTCAGCCCTCAGTATTTGGTGCACCTGCTCATATGCAACGGTGGTGGACACATGGCATAGAAAAGTGTAAATCACTTTTTCAAC
The DNA here is from genome assembly GCA_025762735.1 of Platanus orientalis. Classification (NCBI taxonomy): domain Eukaryota; kingdom Viridiplantae; phylum Streptophyta; class Magnoliopsida; order Proteales; family Platanaceae; genus Platanus; species Platanus orientalis. The sequence continues at coordinate 430 of JAOXJP010141261.1, read as the reverse complement.
ACCATGTATCAGCCCCTGCATATGCCCATGTCATAGGTGTTCATTAAGGGGATGTACCAAATCTCACCTCTTTGGCACAATGAAGATTGGGAACGCTCCCCTTAAGTAATGCTAACCACCTCCCCCTGACACATCAGCGCTGAAAGTGATATGTATCCCCACTTAAAGGTTTTTAGGGGAGTGTTCCCAAACCTACCTCCTTTGGCATGGGTTTAAATGGGCGGCATCAGTAACTGCAGGCCCAGCATACACTAGTTAATTAGGTTTCCATAGGCTTGGTTTCTATATCTGTTAAATAAAGCAAAATGGCCCCATGCCCAGCAGTAGCATGTTTCGGCCCAATTATGCGAATTTATATATATATATATATATATATATATATATATATATATATATATAATGTCTCTTATACAAATCTCAGAGCCCACGA
>JAOXJP010141250.1:0-13344 GCA_025762735.1 Platanus orientalis | reverse complement strand
TAGATAAATAAAAATTATATATATATATATATATATATATATATATATATATATATATATATATATCAACAGTTAATGGTTTGCATCCCTTGAACCCCAAAAATGAAATGTACATAAGATGAAGGAACAATTTAACAGACCGGCAATGACTTCAAAAATGTGATGTACTCCATCCATACAGGCCCCGATGCAATGTCAGTACCTAGCAGCATAGGCAGCAGGATAAGCATTTTGAATAATAAAGTTACTCCTTTTAATCAAAAGGTCGACACATTTTTGGATTTTAGGTAAGATTGGATGATAAGGGTTTAGATTTCATTGGTCAACTAGACCCAGTTCAACCCTACAAAGACCAGGAACCGTGCATGGTTATGACAGGAATAAAGAAGTGAGGAACCCGCTACTCCACATTCATGCATTTTTGTACTAAAATAATGGCCCAGCTTAAGATCTTAAAAAAGGAGGAGTTCCCCCCACTCCAGACAAGGATTAAGCATTATTTGAAGATTCCTTTATCAAATTATGCCTGTAATTTATCAGAATAAAGACTAATAATAGTATAATACTTTATAAGAGGCAGAAAAAGCAGAAGCGAACAAAGGCAATACTTAATTGTAGTTAAAACAAGAGAAAGGATTCATGTAGTAGTGAAGAAAGATCACGCCATTATCACACTAAGAATACAACAAGCATTCAAACTTCTCTTAAGCAAACACAACAGGACAGCAAACCTCATTTGCTAAAATACTTACAGAGGAAGAACATACAAAATTTGTTGACAATTCTAGATGGAATAACAAGATTACGACAACAATAGATGGTGGTAGATTTGGATCTACATACAGCACACATTTTCAGAACATATGAAGACTTACCATATGTTTATTGGAAGCTCTCCAATTCATCAATGAGAATTTATAAGTAGAAGAATATTTTGAAGCATCAGATGGTGGTTCATCAAAAAAGAACTATAAAATTTAATGCAAACGTAGTATGGAAATAAGGAAACATTAAGACAGGCGGCTAGAGTCTGGAGGGTGGAACTAAAACTAATAAGGTAAACCGCTGTAGAGGACCTAGAGGTTCGGCCAACGCATAGTTACCAAAGCGAGAAGCAAAAGCAGGAAGCAATGCAAAGGCGATAAGCAGGAAGATAGGCTTAATAAATCCTTGGGAAGTGAGTAGAAAAATCTGATAATAAAGTAAATAATTATAAGTTATAATCAATAATTTCTACAAAACAATAAAGTGAATAAACTTAAAGAAAGTACAAAAAAACTTAAAAGCCATACCATGTAAGTAACAAAGAATCATGACATCCTTGAATCAAACTATAGAAGACCTTATACAAAAACCATTGGATTTGAATCTTTTTTATTGGATTGGAATAAAATAATATAAATAATATATTCAATGCTAAATTTTTTCTTCCAACAAAATCATTACTAAATCTCATAGATAATATTTTATTCAATGCTAACCACATAGGATTTACCTTAATTAAAATATAATATTGTTTCTTGGATCACTTCTTAGGGGCTTCCACTCATTTCCCTAAATAGTTTTCACTTGTTTCACCGAGCTTCCTATGTTTGGAAAGCTCACTTCCCACCACTTGGGGAAGTGGAATGGAATTAGCTTCCCAAACGAACTTTGCAGGAAGCGAGTTTCTCACCTTGTACCAAGTTTCCCTGCAACTATAGGCCAACGAAGTTGCCAATAACAAGGAGGTAGCAGAGGATATGGAAAATGAAACTTAGTCGTGAACATTTTTAAAATGCATGGTGATTCTGAAGATCAGGAGGTCTTTATTGATAAAATCAAGGAGCAAGAACCCCCCAACATCCAAACCATAGTTACCAGAGTGAGAAGCAAAAGCAGGAAGCAATGTAAAAAGCAAGAAGCGGGAATCGAGAAGTGAAAAAACAATAATAAAGTAAATAACTATAAGTTACAATTAGTAATTTCAACTGCAATACAATAAAGTGAATGAACTTAAAGAAAGTATTAAAAAGCATAAAAACTATACTATGTAAGTAACAACGAATCATGACATATAAATCAATATGCAAACCACTTGTTATTAGTATGGCCAGTCATACCTTAGATTTTACCATAAATAAAATTTTTTGTAGATAACCTACATCTTAGAGTCAGACTACAGAAGACCGTGTATAAAAACCATCGGATTTGAATCTTTTTTATTGTATTGGAAAATAATTACTATAAACAATAAATTCAATATTAAACCTTTTTTTTCCTAAAAAATCATTACTAAATCTCATAGATAGCATTTTGTTCAATGTTAACAGCATAGGATTTACATCAAATATAGTACAATATTGTTTCTAGGATCGCTTTCTCGTTAATTCTCATAACGAGCTTCCCACCTTGTACCAGATCAACATACAGCACACATTTTCAGGACATATGAAGACTTACCATATGTTTATTGGAAGCTCTCCAATTCATCAATAAGAATTTACAAGTGAAAGAAAATTTTTAAGAATCAGATGGTAGAGGGTTCAAAAAATAATTCTAAAATCTAATGCAAACATAGTATAGAAATAAGGAAACATTAATACATGCGGCTAGAATCTGTGGGGTGGAACTAAGACTAACAAGGTTAACCACTGTAGAGGACCTAGAGGTTCAGCCAAGGAAGTTGCCAACAACAAGGAGGCAGTAAAGGATAAGGTAAACAAAACTTAGTCATGAACATTTTTAAAATGCATGGTCATTCTGAGGATCAGGTCTTTATTGATAAGATCAAGGAGGAGGAACCCCCAATATCGAAACAGAGAGGAAGTTGATCGCATGGTCATTCGTGGCGAATGTGGAACTTGGTGTACGAGGTCAGAGAGCTCTCTTCTGAGTTAAGATGCTCCTTTACTCACGTCTTTCGGGAACAAAATTCTTTAGCTGACAAACTAGAAAACTCAGGTGTTGGGCAGTCATCAATGTACATCAGTTCTTGTTCTCTAGTTTAAGTTGTGGGTCTCTTTATATTGTTGTACCATTATGCTTTAACTCTTCCTTATTTTCAATAAAGCTTTCGTTAATTATCATCGGGAAAAAAAATTGTCAGCAGTGACCACCAACCCTTCCAGGTTTTCAAAAACTTGGAGTACCAGGATCAGATGCAACATGAAGACACTGCTATTGAGAATGGTGCTCCATTCATCATTCATGGCATTCTCAAGGAATCTTAAGAGGCACAGGGCTCACGTGGATCAGAAATTAGGGGCCATGGTAAGGGTAGAGGACAAAGAGGAAAGGGCCCTACATCAGATTCCAGTCTATATAAATTTCTCTTATAGAGGGTGAAGTTGGGGGTGGGGAATTTGATGGGTAGTGGCTAGTTTTAGGCTTTCAGGATGTTGGGTCGACTTGTAAATTGTAGATCAATACTTCACTTTAGAAAAATGTTGATCAATATTACACTTAGGAATGCTTGAGAACATTGAAACCCTCCCACCATTGAAATTTCTTGAAAAATTAACAGTTGGATTTAAGGACAAAGCTTCTTGTCAGTTTTCCGGGGCCATTGCATTAACAGACCTGAGTGTCTTCTTGGGCTTTGATAGCTTCATTTGTTCTCTTTTTCTTCTTTTAATTACCTAAAGTATAGGTGGACTGATTTGCATCACATATCACATACGTCTTTTGTAGTCTTTTGTATCCCAAGTGTGTAAACATGTCTCCTTTGACTTTTTTTTTTTTTTTTTTTTGCTGAATAACGATGTCTCTTTTGACATTCCCTAAAGTTTCACAAAAAAAATTCATGTTTTTCCTAATATTTCCCTCAAACCAGAAAATTTTGTACCACTTTGAAATGTCCCACAAAATTTCCAATTTTTGATAGGCTGAAATTCACTGAAATTGAAATTGTGAACCCTGACTGAGTAGACAATTTAGCCACTTAAAGAAGACTCTTACAAAAACATAAATTAATATAATTCATGCTTAATTACTTATATATTATGCCAAATGGCCTTCTTACGAATACATGTACTCATTTCTTACACAATGCTTCATGAGTATGTGTGTTACTACTTACTCTCTTCCCTTCCCCCTATCCTTTCTCTGGCTTGTTGACTACTTACTCATTTCTGCTTCTTTTGGGTTACTACATGTGCTCTCATAAAAAATTCCCATTACCTCTCTCAGGCTATCAACTTATGTTCTCTATATATTCTTTAACTCAGTATGACATTTACATTTTATAATAAATCAAGCCTAAAATCTTAAAAGGTACCCTTCATAATGAATGAATTAATGATAAGAATTTGCTCTAAATTTCGTCATTCTTGATAATTACATTTGAACTTACTTGTTATTTCGTCATCAATTTGAAATGTGTTGTATTATGAACATTCCAAGGGTTGTGTTTTTCTTGTATTATCTTTTTATGTAACCAATATTTGTGCATGTTATAACAGACTTTCTAGTTTCCATTGCAGGAAAATTTTGCAAGATATTTCATACCTTTCAATTGATGCAAGTTTGAGGCTTCTTGAATTTGAGACTCTCAATTACACTGACAGAATTTAAAGAATTGTTGCCCTTTTATCCTTACAATTGCTCTCTTTTGCCTCCTCACAGAAATAAAAACTATTAACAATAACATCCACTTTGACTTGTAAACCTACTAGAAACTGTCCAACTACAATTACAATCCTTATAACTATGACATAATAGAGAAACAAAAATTAGATAGTAAGTTTAAACATCCTAGAAACTAAACAAACAAGTTGTGGCCTTGTGGGACCAATAGAAAAGGTACACAATTCAAGCAAAACACATTCAGAACTACAAGAGAATTAGACCAGCATGTGCAGCACCCTAACGAATCACTGTGTTCGTCTGCTACACAGCAGAATTAATACTAGGTTCATTGATCATATTGGTGCAGGACAGCCCCTAGGCTGTTGATTCCTACGGATGTGGGCCTAAAATTTAACCTAAAAAGTGACCTAGGTCAAGGATAGTCTCAGAAACAGAATTCTGGAAATCCTGGCAGTATGTAGAAAATTACCAGAACACCCCTGCTAAACTGATCAGAACTGCACAAAATTTTACAGACCAGTAGAGTGTTGATAAGAGAACAACTCTACAAAATTTTCAGTCAATCCAAGCAATAGAAGTATATAAAATATATAAATTAATAAAGCAGTTCCAGAAATCCAGCAGTGAGACTTAGAGAGATTAGGGTTAGGGTTGACAAAAAATTCACAAACGCGGATATGAATCAAATGGATTTTAGGGATTTATGTACTTAACTTATGGTGGCAGAAAGTACTTCAAAAAGTAGTCCAAAAGGACTGCTCTAGGATGGAGTGATTTGAGCAGAAATTCAGCACAGAAATCCTTTCAGACGATAACTTGATAAGTGCAGCACAGAAACTGTTATACCAGCAGCTCCTTGAGTCTTTTAGGCCTCAATCTTAGACAGTACGTGTACTTGTTTATAGTGAACAGTAGCAGAGAAAGACTAGAAACAAGAAGAGAATAAAGGGAGGAAAAGAAGAAAGAGGAGAAGAAGAATAAGAATAAGAAGTAGAAGAAGAAGAGGAAGGAGGGGGACCAATCAGCACAAACCAATTGGTGCTCTAGAGCATCAACCCCTAGAGGAAGAGTCAAAGCACCAACTGTGCGAAGAGGGATAAAAAACCCCAATTTTTATTTCTTCAAAAAATGTTCTTCTACAGGTCGTGTAGCTCCCTTATAAAGACTTCAAAACAACACTTTTTAGAAAATCCTTACTTAATGAAAAACTATTAAAATATTAAGATTTCTAATAAATAAACTTCTAAAAGCTACCCCTAGAGAGGCTGTCATACAGCTTTATGTGGGCCCCTTTGCTTGACCAAATCTTCATCCTTCCTACTTGATAGCTTCTAATAAGAGTCCCCAAAGCAAGCTGTCAACCAGCCATATATTTCCCCTAAATTTCCCAAAATATCCTTGCCTAAGAAGCCTTGTTACAATAAAGCCCATAAATTAAAAAATCCTAAACTACCCATGGCCTTTACCTTATTACAAATAAACCCCCAATATCCTAGGACTCTAAAATACCCCCAACTTGCATAGGCTTTTGAATCTAGGTCTTTTCTAAGGTGGAAGTGTGGAACATATAGAAGTCTCTTAACATGGGCAGCATCATTCTCCCAGGGTGGGGAGAAATTCGTCCTCGAATTTGGAAACAGCCAATCTCCATTGTAGTGTTCACTTGATAATCGAACTGGGCTCTGCAATAGAAGTGGCGAAAGTGGTGGAGGACCAAGAATGGACTTTGGACACAAATCATCATGCCTGAAGGAAGAGCGCTTCTTTGCCTTCAAACGGATTGGAAGTTTCTCATGCCTTGGTATATTCTTGTGCTTGATCATGAATGTTGGCACAAGAACTGGTGGTGAGAAACTCAGGACACCCGCCTTTTCCTTGCTGACATAATTCTGATCAACGTCAACTTTGGTTCTTGCTGTGTTTTCGTTGAATTTGGCAAGCTCTTTCTTCAAAGCTAGCAGCTTATTAACTATAAAATTCTTTAGCTCTTGTCATCACACTTCGAAATCACAAAGCCTTTGGTGAAGGAGATCCCGTCTGCATTGTAGAATAAGATAAGGCCATTTATTATAAATGAGATCTGATATTCTTTACCATTCAATGTATGAGAGCTCCTACGTCACTACAGACGATTCAGCCCTGATATAATCCACTGAATGATACCACAGTTGATCCTTATATCATTGGATTGTTAGTAAGTTGTGGAATATGACTTCCCAATGATCCATAGGAACATAGTTAGATTGTCTGGCTCTAATACCAAAATTAGGGCAGGACAGCCTAGGGGGCTGTTGATTCCTATGGATGTAGGCCAAAATTTAACCGAAACAGTGACCTAGATCAAGGATAGTCTCAGGAATAGAATTCTACAAATCTGGGCAGTAGGAAATTACCAGAATACACCTGCTAAACTGGTCAGAACGGTATGAAATTTTACAGACCAGTAGAGGGTTGATAAAAGAGCAACTCTACAAAATTTTAGGTCAATCCAAGTTCTTGATGTATATAAAATATATTAATTACCGGGGGTTTCAGAAATCCAGCAATGGGACTTAGAGAGATTAGGGTTAGGGTTGACCGAAAATTCACAAACGCAAATATGAATCACATGGATTTTAAAGATTTATGTACTTAACTCATGGTAGCAGAAAACTGATGTTGGTTGCCAAGAGAATAGTAGTGATTCCCTATTGAATGTGAACCTTAAACAAAAGCAAAACAAGGATTAAAATCAAAAAAGAAAACAATTACCCATATCTGGAAAATCTGGGGCAGATGTGAAAAATGACCAAAATATCCCTGGTCGTGTGTCAGAAAATTCTATGTTTTTGCAGGGTGAATCTTATGTCTATAATGTACTACTGTTCCAAATTTCATGAATTTTGGATAAGAAATGATATTTAATTTTATATAAGAAAGTTGTTGTAGGGTTTATTTAAGAAACCAGAAAATTGTAAGAAGAAAACAATTCAAGAACGATGTGAAAACTAAGAAAGAATTCAAAAAACCAATATAGATGGAAACTGTATTGAAGTAGCAACAAAACACCAAAGAAAATCACACAAGGAAGGGGTCTAAGTTTGATTTTAAGTTTAAATTCAAGAAAACCCAACAAGAATGATTCTTGAAAGGCTCTTTAGCGTTTCTTGGTAAGAGAAGATGAAAAGAAAGTCTATGGATGCTAATTTCAGATTTAAAAATCAAGATTGTTTCTTGATTATTCTTGATAATCTTTAATGCAAGAAAGAGTAATCAACAATAAATAAATAAAATTTCAGCAAGAAGAATAATCAAGAAAGAAGAAATAAATAGAGAAAAAGAGATGAGGTCATGGGGAGAAGAGGGAGAAACGTGAGATAAAAAAAACCTATCCCAAATCGTGGACACCAAAACTCAACTTTCTATTTTCAATAATCTTCAAATGTGATTACAATCCTACATTTTATGCTACTTATAATAACCCCTTAAGACTTCTATTACAAATAGGACTCTTATTACCCACTTATATTAATTTCAAATAAACTCAAATAAATCCCTATTTGCACCTAGGCCCTTGGCAAATAAATGTCATATTACATAGAACTCCCTAATACATAAAAATCCTATTAAAATAACCATAAACAAACCAGAAATAACCCTAAAGTTTCTGGAAACAAGCCTAAAGCTTCTTATTATTCCTCCAATAGTTTCCAGGGCCCTTTCTAGCTGGTTTGGGCTTAGGCCTCCAAAGTGGATAAGCCCTTTCCAACCAAGTTTGGGCTGCTACATCAAATAAAGCCCTTCTATCTTAAGGTATTAATTGTGGAGATCTTTCCCAAGGAGGCTTCCCACATAAAAAACTGAATCTTAGGTGGGATTGGATAATACTAGATGTCTTTCTACAGGCCCTGGCGGACTGCCAACTGCCCAAAGAACTGCACCCCCAACCTCACCGTGTAAGCCCCATCCATGCTTGCAGCCCAAACCTTCTTATCCTCCTGGTTGGGGGAAATCTCAACCGAGTCTAAGCACCCTAGCAATGCAGCAATCGTGAGGAGCTCCCAATCAAAAGCCAGGCATCTAAATATGGGCTGCCACACTGTTGCCCCACCGAGGCAACTCTCTCCTTAGGGGGTATTGCCCACACCGTCATCCTAAAACTTCGTGTTCATGCCATTCCCAACCATTTTCCTCCTACCTCCCTTGAACTCCTATGCAAATTTCATTATTCCTTTCCATGGACTAGTCCCAAACAGGCCTCTAACCAGACATGGGTCCCTGTCATGTTGCACCTGTTGAAGTATATTAATTTGTGCATCTCCTAACACCTTAAGGTTTGGGAGAGTTGGTTAATTTACTGTCAACATGGTATCAAAGCAATTTTTGTCGTGAGTTCGAATCCCGGTGGAAGTATTTTCCTAGATGTAGTGTTGTACACATGTGTACGAGTTGTGTGGATCTTTGTCTAACTCCCCAAGTGTATTCCTAGGAGAGAACAGTGTTCCTCCTAAGGGGGGGTGTTGAAGTATATAAATTTGTGTACCTCCTAGCACCTTAAGGTTTGGGAGAGTTGGTTAATTTACTATCAACAGCACACTGTATTTCAACACAACCACTTGTCCCCACAAGTGGTCTCCCTCCACACCAAATCTCCAAGGCCATTTGCATAATTGAGTTTTATTCATTAGATCCAGCCTTCTTAATCTCAAACCCCCACTCCATTTTGGTGTGCATACTTGCTCCCAAGCTACCAAATGAAGCCCTTTAGCTGTCTCCCCCCCCCCCTTTCTATAAAAACTCTCATTAAAGCCTCTTAATTTGGAGCACCACCTAGGTTGGGATCACAAACAAGGCCATGAAATACACCAAGATGCTAGCCAGCACAGCCTTAATCAAAGTCAGCCTACCCCCTTTTAAGAGATATTGCCCCTTCCAACTTGCCAGTTTTTTTTTCCACTCTATCCACCACCAGCCGCCACGCTTCCTTGCACTTATAGGAGGTCCCCAGAGGAAGGCCTAAATAAGAAATGGAAAGTTGGCCCACCCTACACCCGAAATTGGAAGCCAAAATATCAAGATTAGGGACCACACCCACCCCTGTGAGAATGCTCTTTGCAAGGTTTATCCGCAACCCCAATACCGCCTCAAAGCAATGAAGCACACACCGAAGCAACCTAATCTATCATTGAGAGTTATCACATAAGATCAGCATGTCATTGACATATTGCAAGTGGGAGACCAAAATCTCCGCTCTGCCCACTTTAAAGCCTTCTATGACTATGAGCCCTCCAATTGTTGCCATATTTAACATGGCCCCCAACTATTCAACCACCAAAAGAACAAGGAGGGGGGGGGAGGATCCCCCTATCACAGCCCCCTAGAAGCCTCAAATTGGTGGGTAGGGACCCCATTCACCATAACCGAAAAGGAAACTAGAGTGAAGCATCTACACATCCAATTCTTCCATCGAGTGCCAAAGCCATATCTACCCAGAGTATGGTAAAGAAAATCCCAGTTGATGTGATCATAAGCCTTTTCCATGTCCAGCTTGCACACCACCCCCAACCTCTTACTCCAAATCTGATCTTCAATGCATTCACTGGCACTGAGGAATCCATCTAGGATGGATCTTCCCTTTAAAAAGACCCCTAGCTCCTTGGAGATAGGGCCAGGGAGAACCAATTTCAATCGTATCGCCAGGCATTTGGATATTATTTTGTAAGCACTATCAATGAGACTTACTATACTAAAGTCAGACAGTCTCTCCACCCCTTTCCTCTAAGGGATCAAAGAAATGTAGGTGGCATTACTACCTCTATCCAGGAATCCCCGTTCATGAAAGTCATAGAAAACTTGCATAAAGTCGTCCTTGAGAGTCCCCCAACACTCCTTGTAGAACAAGATAGGAAATCCGTCTAGGCCTGGAGCCTTATCCCCTTCCATAAGTCAAATAGCTCCCTTAACCTCTTCCTTGAAAAACGACCTCTCCAGCCAATCTTGCTAGTTCACCGAGATAGTAGGGAATTGAATCCCATCCACCTTGGGACGCGCCTCCCAATCCTCTTCGTACAAGATACGGAAGTGCCTTTCCACCTGGTGTCTAATGGCCACATACCCTTCCGCCCAATCATCACCCACCCTTAAATCTCTTGATCCCATTAATTTGTTGTCTGCAGCTGACCATTTTATGAAAAAACTTAATATTCTGACCGTCCTCTTTTAGCCATTGAATCCGAGCCTTCTGCCACCACATAATCTCCTCCATACCCAAGGTCGTTTAAAATCCTCCTTCAATACATCCATGGTTGTCTTGTCTTCCTTAGAGAGCTCCCCTTCTTCCTCTTTCATGTCCAGAAGCTGGATGCCTTCCAAGATTGAGTTTTTCCTGTCCTCCAGGCTCCCAAACACCTCCCTAGTCCACACCCTCAGTCTTTCCTTCAAAAGCTTCAGCTTCAACCTAAATTTTTTACCCGGAGAGCAGTCACATCAAAAGACCACCACCAATTAGCCACCAACTTCTTAAATCCAAGATGGAGAAGCCACATTAGCTGGAAATGGAAGGTCCTTGACCCCAAATTGAGCACCCCACCTTGCAACACATCAGAGTATGATCAAAACAAGGTCTAGGCAACACAACAACTTCAACCGACGTGAAATAATCCTCTCAATCCATACAGATCAAAAATAGATCCAGTCAACTCAAAGCAGGTTACTCCTGGAAGTTGGATCCCGCCAATGAAACATCAAGCAAGCTATGACGATCCACAAAATCACCAAAGATCTCCATCCCCCCAGATCTCCTTCCTCCCCGGTTCCTCTCATCAGTGACAAGAGCCTCGCTAAAATCCCAACCCACGCACCTAGGGAGATCATGAGATGCCCTAATCATGTCTAACTCTTCCAAGAAATTAGGAAGCAATAATCCCTCCGTTGGGCCATAAATTGTCGTAACGTACCATTTTTGGCTCTCCCCCACTCTATTGGTTGTCAAAGAAGTCAAGAGTCAAGACTCTATCCACCCACGAACCTACCCTCCCCTCCCAATCCAATCCTTATCCCATAAAATTATTACCCCACCCATAGCTCCCCGCGAGGGAAGATGAATCCAACCTCTCCTCCCAAAGCAACTAATCTTAGATAACACCATCTCCAGCTTGGATTCCTAAACAATCACCACCTCTACCCTACTCCTACGAGTCATGTCCTTGAGCAATCTTTTTTTTTCACCAGTGCCTAGGCCCCGCATGTTCCATGAAAGGATTCAGAGACTCATCAACAACCTCTAGTCAATCCTCTAGCTCTCCTTGTCATCCCACCATGCTGCTCCCCATCCCCTTTATCATACATGAGCCCCCATTGGAGGTTCCTCAATTCACAACATTCACTCCCAGTCAAACCCCCTCCCCCAGTCGCCTCAATTTCCTTCTGTTCCAATTTTGCACATGGAGCCCACGCATCCTATTCAATCATAAAAAGGGCAGTCCTAGTGCACGAGCCTCCCGCCACTGTAGGGTCTGGGGAGGGTCAGATGTATGCAGCCTTACCCCTGCAAGCTTGCAAGCAGAGAGGCTGTTTCCATAACTCGAACCTGTGATGCCTAGATCACAATGGAGTAACCTTACCAATGTGCCAAGGCCTGCCCTCTTGTTCAATCCTCCCAAACAATAAACCCACCACCCTACTCACCTCCCCCATCATCTCAAGACCCATTTCGAAACCTTAAAGACAGGTCTAATGTCCTCATCCACTGGTACTAGCGCCCGTGATGAAACCTTGTCATGAAATTTTTTTACCTCCTCCCCAATTGAAAACCTTAAATTGCATTTAACCCATAAACTCTAAAAAAATTTAAACCCTAATCCTAAACCTTACTTGCATTCATTCAACCTTTTAAACCACTAAAAACACTACTCTAAAACAATCTAACAACATTTTTTTCACAACCTAACCCTACACAACAACCACCTACTAAACCCTAGATCATTCCACATACTTGAAGGGGAATATCAGAATTTTCCTAGCCATTCCTAAACCTTTCCCTTAACCTTAAACCCGAATTACCCAAACTTTACAACTTGACTTGATCTCCCTAATATGTCCTACAACAATTGGTATCAGAGTTTTTGGTTCTAAATCAAAGACCCATAATAATTTTTTCTCATTTATTTTTTCCTGATCCTTTAGAGCTCATCATTTTGTAGGGAGATTTTCTCCTTAGTATGGTTCATGGAGAATTTGTATGAACAAGACACTAGGAATCAAAAGGTGATAGTAGATATTCTTGTTAGTGATTAAAAAAAAATGTTACGAAGAAGGCTTTGTTTTGCAAATGGCTTACAATTCAGAATTTGAATAAAACTTGCTTACCATTGAAAAAAAAAAAGGCAAATGGTTGTATGGAATAAGGGAAGAGGAAGGTAGTTTATAAAAAAGAACAATATCAACAAGGAATGAAACTGTTAACAGTTGGGAAAGGAAAAAAGATAGTTATTCGAGAAGCGAAAACGAAAAGCAATGCAAAAGCAAGAAGCGGGAAGCAAGGCTCAATAAATCCTTGGGAAGCGAGAAGCGAAAACCAATTAAGAAATATTTGAAGAATGGGTAGGAAGCGATTGGGAAACAAGTAAGTGCAATTTAGAAGTAGTTTCAAACCATTAAAAGAAAAAAAAAATGTTATGAAATGACTATTATATGAAATGAAAATAATAGGTGAATAAGTGATTACAAGTAGATAGTAATTAAGAAGACGTCTACAACCAATAAGTACTTGTACAATAATTAATTACTAATAGAAAG
>JAOXJP010141239.1:0-13345 GCA_025762735.1 Platanus orientalis | reverse complement strand
CTACCTCACAGATTATTTTCAAAATTTTCATATTCTACAAACTCTCAAGTTATCTCATGTCCTGTTCATTCATTCATTTTCTAAAGTTAAATTAACTAATTTGGAATCAACAAAAACATAAAAGCATTACCTCACAAATTATTTTTGAAAACTTCCATATTCTACAAACTCTAAAGTCATCTCATGTGATGTTCATATTTTCTAAGTCATTCTATACATATCTAGAATCAATAAAAATGTGAATCATTTCTCTCAAATTATTTTTGAAAATACCATATTCTACAAACTTTCAAATCATTTTACAATGTGTTCATCCATTCATATTCTCTTTCAAATTATTTCTCCAACGTATTATGCATTAAAAACTTTTATACGAAAGACAAGATAAATGAAAAATTAAAAACCATCAATATACCCTCTCTCTCAAATAAAGTTTGTTTATTCTCTTTTCCTCACCATCGTCATCAGAAATATGGAGCATCACTGCCTTGGCCCCTTTTCTAAGAACCTATGTGCAAGACTCCTTGTAATCCTTAAGCTCTCTCCCTTTACTCAAAGGAACTCTACCATCCTTTGTATAGGTGAATGCCAAAAAAAACAGCAATCTCTCTACTCCATTTAGGTGTTTTATCCACCATTTGGACCGTCATCTTAGTCTCTATATAAAAATGGGCTCTGTCCCTACCTCCATGAGATTCGTTATTGACTCCCTTCCTATAGCTCCTATTGCTCCATTATCTACTCTCTTAATAACAAGGGCATCTCTTGCTATAAGATCACCTATGTTAGTTGACTTGCCTTCAGAAGGCTATCACTCTCCTGGTGACTATGAAGTGGCATTCCCTGTTGCCCCTCTCATCGATCCACCTGTCCTGCCCACACCTCCCCTAAGTAAGAGTTATCTTTGTCTCAATTACAAAAAATCAATCCAAAACCCTACCTTGAGACTCCCACATGTTTGAACCAATCCAGTTGCACCAAACCCATAAATTTGGTATTCAGGTATAATCCTCCAACCAATTCCTCTAATGAAATTTACCTCTTAAAACTATAATAGATGTCTATCAAATTGCAGGCAAAATCAAGAAGTCAAAATTCAATCATACTCCCATCACTGACGTAGGGGACAACCACTTCTATGGTACTTTTGTATAAGTCCATGGATGTTACATTTCTTAGAATCGTGACCAATAGAGTTCTAGAGAAAAACTCACCCACCTCAATAGTTTCCCTCTTATTCTAACTATACCATTGTTTTACAAACTTGAAAATCTTGGTTAATTATGGATGAAGCCTACCCCTTCCATCCCCTTCTAAAAAGTTTAATCTCTATAAGGGGGAAAAACTCAATTAAATAAATGATTTGTTCTAAACTTTGGAAAGACTAATTTTCTCTGTAACATTGCGGGATCCTTCTCGCAATTTACATACTTCCTACAATTCAAGTTGTAGACTTCTCTGGTATCTCTCCTGAACAATCATATTGATACTAATGGGTTTTTTTTTTTTTTTTTGGCAACTCATCTCAGCATAGCCAACAAATCATCCATTAAAGGAATCACTTTCAATTCAACCTATCCTCTAGCTCTCTTCCCTTTTATAGAGAAAGAGGTCAACCTAACTAAGCAAGTCAAACCTCATTATCTCACTTATGATTAATCAAAATCCAACTTTTCAATATCAAATCATATGAATTTATTACATCATTATGTTTCTATATATTTTCAAAACTTTAATGGACATGAATCCTGACAATAGACTTAAAGATTCTGGGGGCAAACCTCTTTTGTTTGTTCTATGCCTTTTGATGAATATACTTTGTCTTTCAAATATTTTAAAGCTATCATAACATTTCTACAATTTTGGGTCAGCTAGTAAGATAAAACAAGCAAGACATTTTGGAAAAAGGATCTCACACTCAAGCAACTGTGGCAACCAAGCATTTGCCCAGAACCTCCTCAGACACCTTTATCATGGAAGCTTCAGAACCATCAAGGGGACCAACATACATACCCAATAGTTCCCATGACATTCCCTCCTCCCACACTGCCTTTCCATCCATGCATCGAGACCATAATACTCTCTATACCACCAAAGACAGAAAGATCCATCCACAGGGTGAACAAATCATGGGTGAAGGAGAAAAGTTTGAAGCAACTTATTCCCCCAATATAGATTGCCAAAATTTATACTTTGGGGGGCTCCTTTCAAGTGCACTTCAGATCCTAAAATTCACAAAATACGATGGAGGAAAATGTCCCCACACACACTTATAGACCTATTGCAATGAAATGTTCTAACTTGACAAAGACGAGGGACTCCTCATCCATCATTTCTCATAAATCCTAGAGGGCCAGACACTTAGATGGTTGATGAACCTAGAGAGGGGCAATCTGTAGACTTGGAAAGACTTATCACAACTCTTTCTAGAGCATTTCAAGACCAATTTGGACTTCTTACCCCTAAGGTCAGGCCTGAAAAAGATAAGACCTAAACCATATGAAAACATTTGAGAGTATGGTCTCCGATGGAAACTTTTAGCTTCGACACTTGAAACTTAAAAGGCCTTCAGATGAGGTTGACATGTCATCAAATTTCTTAAAAATCCCAGGCTCTACATATGAGACAATGGCCTAAACATGTAATGAATTTGTATCAATGATAAATGTTGAATCTAGCATTGAGCATGTCATACGGGAAAGTTGGATCCAGGAGATCCAGGTTTCCTTGGGGACTACATGAAAGGAGTCAGAGCTTCTTCCAACTATATCTCTCTCGCCCATGATCTCAGTAGCTTCATCTCGCCTACACTGTCAGTATCATATATGTCAATTACCTTCCCAATACACTCATACCTACTACAGCATTCTGACATCACAAATCTAACCCCCATCACCCAAAAATGAAAGATGTGAACCTTACTCCCTCGCTACAAAAGGGTTAAGAGAGAATTCACACCTTTGCCTCATCCCATCAGTCACATACTGACTGACTTAGTCAATGGAGGACATCTCCAGTTATTTCCTCTAGGCCAGCCACCTAGTCCTCTTCTAAAGACATATAATCCAAATAAATATTGTGCCTACCATCCAAGCTTTGGACACTCCATTGGTAGGTGTTTCTCATTAAAGCATGCCATTCAAAACCACATTGACCTGGGGGCCATCAACATCAGTGAGATAGGATAACCTCGAAGACTTTAAAGACATTGTAAACCAGTATATTTCCCTTTTCTGGTAAACAATGTACAAATGGAAATAAGAACTGGCTTGATCCTGACCTCTATGTCAAGTATGTAGGCAACTTGTGAGTCATCCTTCATACTCTAAGTGCAACCCCTTTTATATAAATAAAATATTTTCCCAAGACACATTCTCCACATTTATCCTATCGGATTCATTGTCTATGCAGGACCAAGCTCTAGCTTGTCAAAGTTGCATGAGGAAGAGATCATGATCATAGATTTAAGTTCTTGCAAAAATTATATTTTAAATGCTGCCTCAAAAACAAGCAACAACTTTATTAATAACTTGATATATTTTAAGCATGCAACATGTTTAGAAAAACACACATTTACCAAACTCCATCTTTCAAAATTATTTTGTAACTTTGTAAAACTTCATGTTTTCAACTACACAATTTGTAAAATTCATGCATAATTTCTTGCACCTTGTATTTCTCCAGCTTCCGGATTCCCTCTAGTTAAACGGATTCTGAAAATGTTTTAACTCATATCTTGCTTGCAATGCATGCCACACTTTTGCCTCTAGGGGCACCGATTTTACAAAATGGGATGCTCCACAGAGTTTCCCCTCTTCAAAACTTTTTCATTGCTTCGTGCGCATGATTTGCATATTGCTTGCACATATTTTCAAAATATTTTCCCAAACCCAAAGAGACCTTTACTAACTACTAACAAGTGGCTAAATGTACAAAAAGCCTCCCAAAAGATCTTGTTAAAATAAAAACAATTCAACCTAAGATCAGATATTGATTTCTTAAGAGTCATGGATGTACTGATGTTAGTCCCTAAGTGGATTCTGGTCAAGTAAGAAGCCCAATCACCTGGTGAAGTCTGAGAAGTAAGCTTATGTATGTTTGATGTCATCAACAAATTTGCCTTGAGGATTTAACAAATCAACGACAGAGCATGAGAATGAACCTCTTCAAGACAGGTGTCATTTTGAAAACCTGGCCACATCCAACAAGCAACATCAACTAGTAGTATTGAGCATATATTGCAAAGCCTTTCTTTGAGACACATCCAAGATGTCTTGACTAGCAATCATAGTGAAGAAATTATGTAAAACCCAGTCTTGGTGAAAATCTGTAAAGGCACTAAGAGCAAAAAGAGGGGGGCAAAGAAAATAAAATGAAAAATCCCAATTTTGGCTAAAACCTATAAAGGCACTAAGGGCAAAAAAAAGGGACAAAATAAACCCAGTCTCAAGGAAAACACGAGAGGGCCTTGGGGTTAAAAAGGGGAAAAAAGAATAATTGTCTAGTCAAGCATCCTTAATTCATAAAGAACTATGACAACCAATAATGTACTCGCAATGCTCTACTCCAGCAGCCGATGATGTACGCTCTACTCCAACAGTCAACAATGTGCAAGACAGCTCCACTCCACCAGCCAACAACGTGCTCAATGATCCACTTCTATTGCCGACAATATGTTCCTAATGCTCCTAAAAAGGATAAGAGGCCATCTATGGCCGATTGGTTTCCTAAAAAGACCTATGTACAATTTTCCACTAGTCAAACACTTTGGGCCAAATACAGAGCATTTTCTTTCTAAACACAATATTCTTTGTACATTAAACCCATGTCAAGTATGATAAAGGCCATTTTTGGCTGATCAAAATCCTCAAAATGACCCATTCAAAGTTTATCACTAGTCAACCATTTTGAGCCAACAATAAAGGCTTCTTTTTTTTAACCACAACTCCCTTGATTGTTCAACAACATTTAGAAAATCTTGATTCACTTCCATAGCAACCTACTATAACATCAATTGCTAGAACCTCAGTTGTACAAATTCAATCTATCAGAATGATAGACCCACTCCATCTTTCAACCCATTTCATGTATAATTGGTAAGGTACTCAAGAATACAATTCAGCATGTTCAAGTAGTCATCACTATCAATTTTTTTTTGCATAATAGACCAATTTTCATAGAAAACCTTCATCAAACCTCTCCTATTGTGGTAGTTACCATTAAGGGAAACCTCCTTAACAAAAAGGAAGAAAAAGAGAAAGAAAAAGGAGAAGAAAAAAAAAAGCAAAGAAAAAATGAAAAGGAGGATTTTTTCCACTCAACCACTTCATTGCAAAAACTA
The DNA here is from genome assembly GCA_025762735.1 of Platanus orientalis. Taxonomy (NCBI): domain Eukaryota; kingdom Viridiplantae; phylum Streptophyta; class Magnoliopsida; order Proteales; family Platanaceae; genus Platanus; species Platanus orientalis. Next base: position 8,004 of record JAOXJP010141239.1, on the reverse strand, counting down.
CCCTCAACATTGAACCTTGAAACTCAAAAAATGAAAGACATTTACCAATGAACTACTCTTGACATAATCCCTACACTAGGGTACATAGGCAACTTGAATAACGTTCAATCACATTCTGTAAGTATTCACACATTTCACAAGTCTGAATATACATGAACATGCACCATATCTTTCATGCCTTTCAAATTGCTCACATCCGTAGACAGTTAAGAGACATCTTATGATGTTGATTAATCAAAAACCCAATGAATATGTTACAACTTTGAGCCTATTATTCAACTTTATTAGCATCCATGTCCTAAGCCACATTTTGTCCTACAATTCAAGACCTCTCTTCATCATTGAACAATTAAGATTAACAATTAATAATTATTTTGGGCCCTTTACTCCTTTCATTCAAACCTATAACCTAAGCCACATTTCAGCCCATCAATAAAATCCTCCTTGATCTTGGAGCAAACAGGGGCATAATCATTGGCTATAGAAGTTTAAGAACATAGTTAATGATCATCAGCATAGCCAATTCAATCATTTAATGCCACTTAGAGAAGAACTAGGTCCAACAGCTGCCACAAATGCCAATACAACAAAATTTTGTGCGCATAACTTTCAAATCTCATGCTCAACCAATGAATCTGAACACTCACTGCGACATGTCACATGACATCATACCTGGGCAAGACATGCCAACATAGACTTCGTGAGGTAATAGGGATCTAGATTAGGCTTCCCGCAATAACCACCTCTACCATTTGACTAAAAACGACACAAACATGACTTTTTGTCATCCAAAGCAATCAAATGATAGTTCACCTCCTAGCAAAGCCCATAATCACAACATGTTCACCTCCCAACAAAGCCCATAATCATGGCATGTTTACCTCCCAACAAAGCCCATAATCATGGCAAGTTCACCTCCCAACAAAGCCCATAATCACGGCAAGTTCATCACCCAGCAAAGCCCATAATCACAGCAAGTTTATCACCCAACAAAGCCCATAATCACAACAAGTTCATCTCCCAGAAAAGCCCATAATCATGGCAAGTTCATTTCCCAGCAAAGCCCATAATCATGACAAGTTTATCTTCGAACGGAAATGATGTCTTTCATTTCTGACCTTGTTAATTTTAAGCCGCATGTAGGTTCGATGAGGACACTACATCTTGCCTCACAAGAAATGGCTGCAACCTTCAACGTAGATGATCTTACTCAAGTTTAGAAAAGTGTCAATCCTCAATTCATAGCCTATGTATTATCATGACGTAAGTCCGGAAAGCCTCATGAATAATATGTATCATTTTTAGGTAGACTACGTATTATCATTTTCATGACTTGAACCCTTAAAAGGTCATCATGATTAATACATAGCGCTCTCAAGTTCAAGTTCAAATTCAAGTTCAATTTAAAATCCAAATTCAACCTATGTATTATCATTTTCATAAGTCTGTAAGGCCTCATGAATAATATGTAGCATTGTCAGGTTGACTATGTATTATCATTTTCATGACTTAAACCCTTAAAAGGTCATCATGATTAATACATAGCACTCTCAAGTTTAAGTTCAAATCCAAATTCAGCCTATGTATTATCATTTTCATGACATAAGTCCGTAAGGCCTCATGAATAATATGTAGCATTTTCAAGTAGACTATGTATTATCATTTTCATGACTTGAACCCTTAAAAGGTCATCATGATTAATACATAGCATTCTCACATTCAAATTCAAATTCAAATCAGCCTATGTCTTATCATTTTCATGACTTGAACCCTTAAAAGGTTGTCATGATTAATACAAAACACTCTCAACATCAAGTTCATTAAATTCAATCTCTTGGTAATTCATCCCTTACCCTTAGTCATCATCTTGTAAGCACAAATTTGGTTAATTTCTCATGAATTTTTAGACCCGAAAGAGTGTCGTTAAATAAATCTTCTGCATTAGAGAAGGTCTTCAAGTCATGTTCTCTCAGCTCAATCATGGTTCGTGAATTATTGGATTTGGAAAATGGTCGTTAAATAAATCTTCTGCCTTAGAGAAGGTCGTCAAGTCATGTTCTCTCGGCTCAATCACAGGTCGTAAATTGTTGGATTCAAAAGAGGGTTGTTAAATAAATCTTCCGCCTTAGAGAAGGTCGTTAAGTCATGTTCTCTCGGCTCAATCATGGTTCATAAACTATTAGACTCGAAAGAGGGTCATTAAATAAATCTTCCGCCTTAGAGAAGGTTGTGAAGTTGTTTCTCTTGGCTCAATCACAGGTTGTGAATTGTTAGATCCAGAAGATGGTCGTTAAATAAATCTTTCGCCTTAGAGAAGGTCTTCATGTTGGTTCTCTTGGCTCAATCACGGGTCGTGAATTGTTGGACTTGGAATAGAGTCATTAAATAAATCTTCCGCCTTAGAGAAGGTCGTCAATCTATATCCTTTTGGCTCAACCATGAGTCGTGAATTGTTTGACCCGAAAGAGGGTCGTTAAATAAACCTCTCAGCTTTGAAAAAGTCATCACATAATCTTCCAACAATCTTAGCAAATCAATTAACTCTAGAAAAGGACATTAAACATTTTTTGGCTTAGAAGAAGTCATCATGTAATCTTCCAATCACCAATATGATTTTCACATGAAGTAACAAAGAACATTCAAATGTAGGCTCGTTAAAAGGGAGGCAAAGTGACATTTGGCCAACAACTAACATCACTAACAATTCCCTGTTTTCATCCAACATTTTTTGCACAAGTCATCTGCATTCATGACATGATAATCAACTTCAACTGAACATAAGACATACTCAACAACTTCTAAAGCAACTATATGTTTGATAATTTTCATACAATGTGTGGTATTCTAATAACTTTATGTGATTCTTAGGCTTTAGATTGTTTGCATGATTTACAGCTTTTTCATGATCTATTTTTCGCAATGTTTTCAAGCAGTTACGCCCTATGTCAATGACTTACATGTCTCTCGACATAGTGTATATGCCAACAGCAACGCTCCAAAAGCTAGAGAAAGTAGCAACTGCTTACCTATAACTCATGGATAACCCATCTTTCATAAAACAAAGAGAGAGTCTTTATCTGTTGACACCCATTTTGAAACTCAGATAATCTTGAAGGCATTTATAAAGCATTGAGAGGGTTAACTCTCAACTCGAGAAGGCATTTCAAAAGAAAATTCATTTCAAAACCCACAAGTCAGGGATAAGTTTTAGCCCACCATTATTCTCAACCAAAACTGTTCCAAAATTTCAAAATCACCCACCTAATATACATGAGTTACATGCAAGAAAGAGGTATAGTCTTTCCCAAGTTCAAATTAGGGTACTTCATTCTTTGTTATGTATGTCAAAGCCACACATACCAAATGGAGGCATTTGTAAGCACCCAAATTTTGACTCGGGTCATCTAATGGAATTAAAGAACACCAAAGCAACATTTAGGCATCAAAACTCTAGGCAACCGTGGTTTAGGGAGAGCAAATTGGACTCTAGGAGGTTAGGCATTCCTTGTGAAGTCTTCCCGAGATGTTCTAGTCACAAAAAGCATCATCCATATCATATCATATGCAGTGAATAAACCCAAATATACAATTTCTAGTCAAACCTTGATTCCCTAAGAAGCATCAATAAAGCTATAAGGGTCCACATTCAAAACCACCAAATACATTACCTTCAATTTCTCCAGCTTTCATAAGCCTTCCCGCAACGAAGCATCATTGGCAGAAAAATTATCAGTTTGCCCTTTGGCCTTCAAAAGCCAAAATTTGATACCTTCACACATTGTCTACAAATTCTTCAACCTCCATAAGTATTCCCATGGCAAAGCATCACTGGAGAAGAGTTATCATTTTTACCCCTTTTAGAAGCATAAACAAAAAATTACCATTTTACCCTTTCACCTTCAGGATTTACTCTCTCATCACCTGATTTATGTAAGGTCAGGTCCTACACACTCTAATCTCCACCACCTTCGAGGAACTTATCTCAGGATGAAATGTTTCAGAAACTAGCAACAACCAATTTCTCAACCTTCAAAAACCCCTGGTAAAAAAATGACGTTTAAAAAGCTCTCAAAGATTTATCTAGTGTTAAAATTCAGAAAGGTCAATGGTCATCTTTTAGTATCGACCTTATCTTTAATTAGTCATTTCACCAAATAGAAGCATCTAAAGTCTCGAACCCCTATGAAATCTTAAATCTTCCCCAAGGGGTGAAAAGTTAGTTTTTGCTCCATTTCACCCATATGGGTCCAGAATGTTCTCCGGACCTCTAAATCTCGATAAGTCAATGTCCATCTCTCCAAATTCGCGAGGCCTTCAAAAAATCCCCCAATGGAAAAAAGCATTGGATGGGTCAATCCACTCAGTTTTGCCCAATTACTTCAAAATGAGCTACACATTCAGACAAAATGTCGTGTACTCAACTGAACCCCAAGAATAAATCAAAAGTCTAAAATTCCATCTATCAGTGGTCAACCCTCTATAATTTCGAGACCTTCGAAAGCCCATCCCCCTCAATTGCCTTGGAAACTTTTGCAGCTTACTCACTTCATTTTGTCCAGACCAGGATGACACTCAGTCTGTCTGTATTTGGCACTTGGTAAGCCCTCGAAAACTCCCTCGAACTCAGAATTCATCTAGGTTAGGCCAATTTTCGTAGTTTTTTACCCTGTCCTCAAAAGATTGTTTCATGAGTCAGGATAATAGAAGATCCTTGTTAGCCCAATACAACCATTCTTTAATGAGCTATAGGAGTAACTTGTCATCAAGTGACCCTACTTCAAAATGTCTTCGGTAACTACTTGGGAATCCATTGGACGAGCTGTCAACTCTTGTAAAGTCCTAATCTCTAAGCTTTGATAAACCCCAAACCACATTGGCCACATAAAACTATAGCTCCCACACTGAACTTTTTAGTTAGGGTCTCTCTAGCTACCTAAAAAGGGGTTTTGAGCCCAATTTCCTACCCATATATCAAAATTCAAAGTAGTCAGAGCCAAGGTTTGCCAACTCGAATTTTTTACTCGACTTGGATAGCTCAGGAGTGGAGTCAATTTGGAAGTCACTGAAGTCAACTCGGGGAGTCATGTCACTTTTTATTTTTATAAAATATAAAATATAAAATTTTTAAAAATTATAGATAATAGTATTTTGGATCAAGCATTCTTAATTTTCACGATAAATATGAGCATTTTCTGTTATGATCCTAAAAAATTTCATGAGTCACAACTAAAAAGATTCTTCTATGTGAAAACTCAATACAAATCTAGAGATATTATCAAATGGAAATTAAAATTATTTGACCTCATTTAACAAGTTAGCACATACAAGCAAGAAGAATAACATAAACCTTAATGTGAAAATTTAAGTCTACAAAATAAAGATATGTAAATCTACTAGATATTTAACATAATAATGAAGAAGAACTCAAGTAACAATCAAAACTACAAATTATTTAAGAAAAAGCTAGTTATAAGAAGCTACAAGTTACATATAAGCGATTAATGCAATACTTGAACAATGAACAATAGTTTTGAAAGTCAGATTGGAGCAGATGGTCCGACCCAGTTTGATCGGAACCAACACCCTAAATGGTTCTATAAAAGCTTAAAATCATAATCTACCAAAAACCGCATATCAATAACAAAACAGGTTAAAACGACCAATTTTTGTCGGTTCTTTTACGAATCCAATTATAATAAAACTAACCATTTTTTATTTTTTTAGCAAATTCAGAAGAGAAAAATTAAGAATATGTCTTGCTAAATTCTAATCCTACTTTCTATGAATTGTTTTATTTTTTAGTGTGTTATTACATTTTCTGGTATGTCTAGAAATTAGAAAACTGGTCATAAGCTTTCTAATGCATTATTTATTTTATGGTATTTTATTATATACTTATGTTTGAAGTGAACCACAATTAAATTATGTAAATTGATGATTAAACCCGGTTGGACCTGAACCATCCACTTTACCAGTTTGATGGTCTGTCTGGTTCTCAAAACTATGTAGTAAACACCTACATAAAGAAACCAAAAGATGTGAACAATTTTGAACATGAAGAATTGTAATCACTTAAATAATTAAGTAATTAATCAATTTCTTTAAAATAATTTTACCTAAATTAAGTAATTAGGGTTTTCTATTAGGTTTTAATGTTTTCTTTTTTTTTTAAAAAAAAAGTTAAGGCTCGGCCTAGTCACAAGAGTTAGCCGAGTTACTCTCATGACTCGACTGAGTCTGGTATATAAGGGAGTCACCTACCTGACTCGGCTCCTATACCTCAGGAGTGGAGTCAACTCGGCCGAGTCATCGAGTGGACTCTAGGAGTCGGCAAACTATGCTCAAAAGCATCAACAGGACTTTGAGGGTTCACATTTTAGAACTTCATTCATGGTTCTGGTAAGTTTTCCACCTCCTATAAGCCTTTTTTCATTAAAGCATCATAATTAAAAAATTACCATTTTGCCCTTCTGCCTACAAAGGCTCAATGTTCACTATTTGTTATCCAAATCACTAAATCTCTCAGCCTACGTAAGCCTTCTTGTCATGAAGCATCACAAGCAAAGAATTAACATTTTCACCTTTTTTGACCTATGGGTGAAAAATTACCATTTTACCCTTTCTACTAAGAGAACTACCCCTAAACCCTCAAAGGACTCCTAGAGCCTCTCCTGTGGTCCAAATGATGCAATTTCAGAACCTATATACCCTTGAGTCTCTCTTCTCTAAAGGATTCATCACAAGTCAAACACTGCTCAAGAACAACAATAGCCAATTTCTCAATCTGTGATAACCTTGACCAAGAAATAACCCCTGTAAAAGCTCTCAAAGATTCATCTAATCTCCGAATCCAGAAACGTTAGTGACCATACCTCAGCCTCAACCTTAACTTCAAATCTTTAGGTCTGAGATGAAAATTTTGAAGTCTTGAACCTTTGAAAAATCCCAAATCTTCTCCAAAATGTTAAAAAGCTATTTTTCCACCTTTTGCTCTTATAGAGCCAGAATGCTCTTTAGACCTCCAAATCAGTGGCCATACCATAGTAAATTCAGAGCCGCAAGACTATCAGATCCATTCTAATTTGCAAAAAATCCGTGGTCCAAGCAGTCATTTCTGCCTAAACCCCAAAAAAGTGTGTTTTGTCTATATTTGGCATGTGAAATGCCCTTAAAAGTTTCCTTGGACTTAGAATGCGGTAAGGTCAGTGCCATTTTCTCAAAAACACCCTTATCCTCAAATTTTTTTTTTTACAAACCCCTGATTCGGGAAACATCTGGTCATTCAATTACACTCATCTTCAAGCGGTTACAGAAACCTAATTTGTTCAAGCGACTCTGCTTCGAAAAACCCTCAGCGACTGCTCGGGAATCTAGCAGCCAATCTGTCAGCTTTTCTAGTTCTAAGACTCCTCAGACTTCAAATCCTCTAGATACGGCTTGAGGCGGCATTTTGCAGAAGAACTAGCTACATCCCCTATACAATTTTGTCAAGCCGCTCAAAAAATGGTTTTTGACCTAATTTCCTACTCGGGTACCGTAATCTCGCATAGTCAGAAACTATGAATCACCTGGACCTGGGAGCATCTATCCCTGGGCCACCCTTAGATCAATTTAACCATCTTGCCCTTCTAATCTACACCTGAGAGCTTTTTTGGCAAAAAACCCTGATTTAACCCCCTTACCCTTTTCGTAATTTGGTTTTGACTGAATGAAGACGACTGAAGCATCTGTGACTTCTAAAATTGACACTGACTGGGCTAACTTCTGAGCTCCAAAGCTCACATAAACTAGCGACAGCAATAGGGTTCAGAAAAATCAGAAATTAAGATATTATGTAAGGATTACCTAAAGTGAGATATTTTGCATTTAATGCATTCTCATCTTTAGCTAATCATTCATTAATGCCCCTTGGATTGGAATCCTTGAATTCCCTCTCTCACTCACCACCCTTAGATCCCCCCTTGAATTTCAAATCCCTAGTGGTTCTAAGGGGCCCACTAGGGA
>JAOXJP010141228.1:0-13345 GCA_025762735.1 Platanus orientalis | reverse complement strand
TTTTTACCCCTCCATGAAAGGGTTTAAATATATACGAGGAAGAAGGCTCCATTCTGATTCTCCTAAGCTATAATTTTGATGCCTTAACTACATTCTATCCTGTTTTACTTCACTAGGAAGAAAAATACTCTCTCTCTCTCTCTCTCTCTCTCTCTCTCTCTCTCTCTCTCTCTCTCTCTCTCATTTGTGTGTGTGAGTGGTTTACGAAGATAAGCCCAATCATAGAGATACTAAAATATCCAAGAATCCCAAGAATTTTGAGCATGCTTGCTTTAAAAATGGGGAGCAATTGGAATGAAAAGTGTCCATTATAAATAAATATTAAAAAAATGATTAAGTGTCTCTCTAAGGGGGTGGGACCCATGAAAAAAGCGTGTGAGCTCCACCCCCTTGTGTCTGTGGTACATGTGGAACAGAGTACCGGTGATATAGAGGATATGGTTTCCCAAGAGATAGAGATGGCATTGTATGGCCTCTCCAACAGAGAGGTTGGGTTTCAAGTCCCATGGGCCCGCTGGTAGTAGTGCAGATATATAAGAAGCGGGCCGAGTGGCCCAACCAAAAAACATGACTGATGGTAGACGCAATAAGTGTCTCTTTACTTGATTTATTCTCTCTTTTTTTTTTTATGCCTACCTGGGCACCACCAATATTAGGTTTGCTTTGGACCACTTATTAGCATTTGTCGCCCAACAAAATATACAGATTCATATACTATCACTGCATATCTTGATTTATAGTCGTTTATGGGCCAAATGGAAGAAATGGAATATGTATAATTCAGGAAGTGATATAGAACACACCAGTGTAGGTGCTATCAAGCTGTCAACAATTAGATAGAAATCCGAAGGATTTTCAATGTATAAATGGACGGATCCATTATTTAATTCATGATAGCATCCCAGAAAATTTTCTTTTTTCCACAGGATCTTCTCCAGCACACGGATGTCTTGCAGTGCACATGTACCGCTAAAAAGTGAAAAAACACCTACTTTTTTGGGGTACGTGTGCACGACAGGATGTTGCAAGATTCTTCCAAGCTAAAGAGAATCCTTTAAATATTTTTTGGATTCTCTTTCTCTAATCAAGGAAAAAGATTCTGGTGATTCTTCATTTTTTGGAGCCATTTCTTGACGTTTTGGTAACATTTAATCTAGAATCCATTTTTATATTTTTTAAAGCAGAATATTGTTTGGCAACGACTAGAGGAAATGTATTTGTTCTAGACTGATACAAGAATTTGGCATATTGTTGAATGTATACAACCAATAACCCATAAAAAAAAATAATGTGTAATTATCATATAGCTCAATCCCATCAGTCACCCAAATCTATCCATAAAATAGGGAGAATATGGGGTATTTTATCAAATTCGCTTATATTCACAAATTTCTATTTCAACAAGGTTGTTATTCCTATCCTCTTCTAAACCCTTTGGATGTTTTTACTTCGACATGGATGTGAAGAGTCAATGGGTTATAAGTTGATTCGTTGAGTCTCGCACGCGAAACCAAGGAATTCATTCTTTGTTTTATTGATACTATTATTTTTAGTGCAAAAAAATGTTGCCAGAATGTGTAATTTAGAGCTATTCTAAGAATGCATTCCATGCAACCAAACACCATTTTCTCTTTCTTTTTTTTTTTCTTTTTTTAATTTTTTGGAAATAAAAATTGATAGAATGCATTCTTTGAAAGGTTCCCAAACAAGCTAACAACTTCTACAGTGATGAAAAAAATGTGAAAATTTTTCCATTAAGCTTTTCCTAAGAATAATAGAAGCTATGTAATAAGATTAGATATGGACAGTCCCAATGCTAGAGGCTCCCGCCACTGTGGGGTCTAAGGAGGGTCACATGTATGCAGCCTTACCCCTGCAAATAGAGGCTGTTTCTGTGATCGAATCCGTGATGCCCAGGTTGCAATGTAATAAGATTAGATATCCCATAAACAATATAGGCAAAAAAAGAGATCAAAACCCAATTAAAGAAAAAGACTGATATGAAGAATCCAAAGAACCGTATACAACAAGAACTTCTATTCCGCATTTTTTGGCCTCATGGTATCTGTGAGTTATTAACACCTTTTTTTTTTCTTCAAGTTCTAACACTTGCAAATACCTGTAACTGATTTTGGTGCAACAGGTTATATTATATTGGCCGAGCCATTACATAATGTCCAATATTTGAGCTCAAAAGCTAATTAAAAAAATTAAAATGAAAGTGTAGTTAATTTGGCTTCAGAATTTGAAGAAAAAAGTTCTGAACGGATTGCCACAGTGATCATCTTGGATTCCTTTTCAGACCTTTAAGTCCTTTTGGCAGTGAGTGGCCATGCAGGAAAAGATCATTATCTGTTCCCACCTTTAAAACTCTGGTTTCCCTCTCATACAAAACTCTCTTTCGTATTGCATCCTCATCACGCACTAAACATCCACTAACTTTCTGTCATTCATTGGCCGTTACTAAAGCTGTCTTGTATTATTTCATATCCTAGTAGTTAACGCCTTCACGAAACCCATGCACTAATTTCATTAGAATCTTATCAAATCTCAGCCCATCATAGTTTAACAACCAAAATATATTAAGAAGAAGAAACCCACCATTCCATTTTTCTCATTAAAAATGTCTACAACACCAACACCAGAAGAGAACCCAAGACAGAAAAACCCTCTTCAGCCACCTTCACCCCCACCTCTCGCTCAGAAATGGCCAGCCAACATCAAGCAGGTGCTTGTACCAGAGCTAAAGATGCAGGGGAGAATCGGCTTGCCTCTGCTGGCCATGAATTTGGCATGGTTCGCAAAGTTAGCCATCACAACTGCGTTTCTAGGCCGGCTGGGGGAGCTCCAACTTGCAGGAGGGACTCTGGGATTCACTTTCGCCAACGTCACTGGATTTTCTGTCTTGAGTGGGCTCTGTGGTGCCATGGAGCCTATCTGTGGTCAGGCTTATGGAGCAAAGAACTACAAGCTTCTCCATAAGACACTTCTGATGGCCACCTTTCTCCTTCTATTAACAACAATTCCCATCGCTTTCTTATGGCTCAATGTTGACAAGATACTGATTTATTTCGGACAAGAAGAGGACATCTCAATCATCGCAAAAAACTATCTTATTTATCTTCTCCCTGACTTGCTTGTTACTTCATTCCTTTGTCCTCTAAGGACCTACTTAAGCTCTCAAAGCATAACAGTTCCAATCATGTTCAGCTCGGTTCTGGCACTAGCCTTTCACCTGCCCATCAACATCTTACTCTCGAGAGCAAAGGGTCTGGAGGGAGTTTCTATAGCAGTCTGGTTGTCAGATCTCGTCGTTGTGATTCTACTTGCATTGTATGTGTTGGTGATGGAAAGCAGAAAAGGGGAGACATGGAAAGAGGGAGGCTGGTGGGACCAAAGAGTGAGTGACTTGGTCCAGTTGCTAAGGCTATGTGGTCCTTGCTGCCTTACCACATGCCTTGAATGGTGGTGCTATGAGATCTTGGTTCTGCTGACAGGGCGCCTAGCAGATGCCAAAAGGATGGTGGCAATTTTAGCCGTGGTGCTCAACTTTGACTACTTGCTCTATTCCGCTATGCTCTCATTAGCCACATCTGCATCCACTCGTGTATCAAATGAGCTTGGTGCTAACCGAGCCATGTCTGCTCACCAGTCTGCTTATGTATCTTTGGGTATTAGTATTTGCTTTGGTTGCATTGGTGGGTTAGTGATGGTTTCAGTCAGAGGTGTCTGGGGGTCTTTGTTTAGCCATGATGAAGAGGTTGTGAAGGGTGTTAAGAAGATGATGTTGCTGATGGCTTTGGTGGAGTTGGTAAACTTCCCATTGGCGGTCTGCGGCGGAATCGTTCGTGGAACGGCAAGGCCATGGCTAGGTATGTACGCAAACCTCGGCGGATTCTACTTGCTGGCCTTGCCCTTGGGGGTGGTTTTGGCTTTCAGAGTTGGACTAGGGCTGCGTGGATTGCTGTTGGGCTTTCTGGCTGGCATGATTGCGTGCTTGCTTTTGTTGTTAGTTTTTGTTGCCCGGATCAACTGGGTTGAAGAAGCCGACAAGGCACAACAACTTGCTTGCAACATGCACGAGGTTGGCGAACCAGATGCAGATCATGCAACTATGGAAGTTTGATGGTGCCGAAGTGTAAAAAAATCAAAAGGTCATGTCCGGTTATCTGGGGAAGCCAAAAACACTCAAATGGGTGCGTAAGCCAGAAGACAACCAGTAACCGTTCCATACTAGTGTTTGTACAAGTGTGTCCAGAAGCAGTGACCAACTTCAACCTGCGTGCTGCACTTTCCCTTCTTTTGTAACCGATCACCTGTTTTAACCAAAATTTGTTTCTCATTGAGGAATTCTTTAGGGAAGCATTGGCGTAGTTGTAGGTTGGACATGCAGCCAATCCACCATTGAGTTTCGATGGAATTGGTATACCATCTCTAAAATTGAGCCATAGCATAAAAATGATCCCAGATGAACGATGTTGACCACCCACATCTAATTGGCTGTCCAAGTTATGGACTTGACATTGATTCACCCGATCATGGGCATCTTAACGCCTAGGCCAGCAACTGGCCCAGAAAACACATGAAGAAACGCTAAGTGCAACTCACGGCTTCTTCTATGCTTAACCAGAGACAATCTTATATGGGTTTTATCTTTTTCTTTTTCTTTTTCTTTTTCTTTCCTGAGCTTACTGGCCAGACAGAGAGAGAGAGAGAAAGAGAGATGAAAACCAGACGGGGAAAAAAATTATCATACACCTCAAATAGTGAAGTCAGACCTCACTTCACTTAACAAGAGCGAAGCAAAATTGGACCTACTGACGAGCTGAGCATGTCACTCAGCGCCACCTGAACTTCGTTTGACCCATGTTCACAACTTATCAAACCCGACAGTAGAGGGAAAAGGTGAGCCAAGTTCTTCTCAAAAAAGGAGTCTTCCAAATCACATATAGCCTGGAGGGTTGCCACAACAAGGGGTGCACGTGCCACCAACTCTCTCCGTTTGGCAGAACCGAGAGGGATCAGCCAATGGGCCCTCGGCTGACTATTACCAGACATTTCAGATAACTTCCCTGAGCGGGCTGTGTTAAGGTAAAATTGCAGGATCTCCTTGCAGAGATCAATGAGGTAGACTTCCACTTCGACCTCTCCATAACTAGGGGTTTTGTCCAGTATGAGATTCTGTAACAATGTGAGGCAAATTTGGTAGGATTCATTCTCAAGTCGCAACAAAGGAGGGACCTGCATCTGAGTCACAGAGCCAAGCTCCATTAGCTTTGACCGCAGATTGCCATCACTGTTTATTTTGTGAGCATGGCATGCAACAGCGTGCAAAGTGTCAAAAAGCACTACAATGTTCTTCGCTGAAAGTTGAGCCCTATACATGTTATAGATTTCCATTATAGCCTGCACAAATTTAATGGGAGAGTTCAGATTTACTAGATACCTGCTGTAATTTCCACACAAAAAAAGTACAAAGAATACATGCAATAAGGCAAGATAACAATGTTCATCTAGCAAAGATCTCAAAAGGCACTTCAAGACAAGAAATTATCCAGCACTCCCAAAAGAACACTGAAATAATTCTATCTTTTTTACAACTATATTTTCCAGTGAGATAAATAAGGATTATTTCGTTTTCTAGCAAACTTTTCTACCTTACAGCAAATGATTGATCATAAATATTCTGAATTTTGGGTATGCAATATCAAATAGTATAGAATGAAGACCAATTGTTTTGTTCAGTTGTTTTGTTCAGATGATACAGTGATGCAGTAACCAACAAGGGGAAAAAATACAACATTAGGAAACCCTAGCCGTGGGTAAGAATTAAGCACAAATTTCTAAGAAAATTAATAGAGAAAATATAATCTGAAAGATAAAGATAGAAATACAGCTACTTAAGTGAAGCTGCAGGTATATTAAGAGGATAAGATTAATTTAGGGAATCAGGAATAAGAAAATAAATTTAAGAGAACTAACAAAACAAAATTTCAGAGAAAAGAAATATCTAAATTTGCAGCCACTGGTTAGTAGAGGGTATAAAGAGCTGTTCAACCCTAAACATATAAACAGAATATGTATTTGATGGATATGGGGTGGTTGGCCAGTATGCTTGTGTAGATTTTATCAACTCAAAAAAGAAAATATGACTAGGATTTGACCAAAAAATAAAATAATAAAAACAAAGAAACAAAAACAGGAAGATATATATATATATATAAACATAAACTACTTAAACACCTAATTAAAATAAAACTCTAAAATAGATAAATCCCTTCAAAAAACAATACCTTTCTAATATGCTGGCCATAACTTCTTTTTTGTTAGATAAAGAGAAAAAATCATCAAAGAAAGAAACAAATAAAGAATGCATGAGAGATACATCCCAAAAGCAGGCACCACCCTTAACTAACAATAATCAACTCCCAGTCGAAAACCCAAGAATGCATTGCGATTGGCCATAATTTCCCCACATTGCCATGCATTTGTATGATCTTGGACTAATTTGGAAAGGTAACTTATTAACCTTTTAAATGACACCAAAAGATAAGTTTTGACAAACTGAAAACAAGGCCTGAAAGAAGTGATAAAAATAGGACTTCTAAACTTTGTTGAGTCGAGAAAATCCCTATTCTACTTTGAATAAAACAAAACCCCAAAACAGAGAGAAAAATAAACCCCAGAACAAAATAAAACTGATTAAACAAAATTCTATTACTATTTACTAAACAAAATAATTAAAGCATTTAGTTTCACATACGCCCCTATAAGTGAGTTAATAGAGATTTTGAAAATCTCACAATCCATGTGGGATTTGAAGATGCTATTTCAGTTACATGGCATAAAATCACCCTCTGGATTCAATGCAACATCAATTGAACCCAAAAACACCTCTCTGGACCCCACTTCAAACTCAATCAATAACAAAGGGAACCTTTTTCTTGGTTTTCTTTCTAGAATGTCCTCAGCCATATGAATCATATCAATTCTCCCCCAGTTAGAACAACTAAACTCAGCAAGTTGCTTGACCGCTATGTTCCATAAAATCAAGGATTCTTCTTCCAATTTTTTATTTTTTATTTTTTTATGAATAACGATCATTGCAGAAGAAAAAGCAAAGGAGAACAATACATAATACACATTATACAATACACACTACAACTCAGCCCACTAGGAATCCGGCATATGATTCCCTTGATAAATCTCAGATTGCCCCGCACTCCACCTACCTAGTTTGTCTGCCATCTTGTTTCAGGATCTTGGTCTTCTACCCAAGTTCTGCTGCAGTGATCCAAGAGCTATAGGATTTAGGGTATGCCTTCTACCAACTATGAATTTTGTATGTTCACTCTTAGTAGAGATTAGATGTCTATCAAGATCATCTGCTGTCCCTTAGACTTAGTATTAGATAACGATCAAATAATAGAAATAAGAAGAAATAAGAAGTGAAAACGTGAAGATAGAAACATACAAATAAGCACCATTGGATGTTCTAGGAATCAGGATCTAAAGTTTCTGCAAGAAATCAACACCTTGCAAAAGTGAAGGAATTGGCACCTTCAGGCTTGGAATCACACCAAGGAGTAAATAGCTAAAAGCCAAAGAAATATTTATGAAAGTTCTCTCATTTTTTTTAACCATTCCATCTACTATGTATTAATAAACTACTTAAACTCCCAATTAAAATTTTTACCAAAAAAAAAAAACTCCTAATTAAAATAAACCTCCTCAATAGATAATTCCAGTCACAAAGTGATACCTGCTAATATTTTGGTCATAACTTCCCAGCACTGAATTTGCAAGATGTTAAGACTCAATTGAAGCCGCATAACATAAAATCGCCCACTAAATTCAATGACATTATTAGTTGAATCTAAATGCCTCAATGGACCCCATTGGAACTCTACCAATAACCTGAGAATCTCTTTTTTTTCTTCTTGGTCCCCCCCCCCCTTTTCTTTTATAGGTAAGTAGGTGAAGACAGGTTTTAAACCCAGGTTTGTGGTACGACACCCACAGACTTTACCAAGAATATCCTCGATTCCTTTCATGGAGGAATAAAATGAATGTTACATATTTGTAGTATTTTTTATTATTATTTAGTAATCCCTAATGGTATGTAGAAAGAATATGGTAACCAAGTTCTTTCAGATTCCTGTAAGAAGCTAAATCCTTGGATATTGAAGCACTGAAGATTATCTGCCCACCAACGGCTTTCAGTAGTCAAAATGAGTCCTCAACTGGCCTTTCTTGTGTAAAAATTTGTGTAGTTATGAAAGCAGTAACAAAATGCATGGACAAAGCAGGTCTACTACAAAGTTTCCAGCTCAAAAAGTTAGACTTCCTGGGTAAAACAGATTTGGAATATAGGGTTGAGGATCCATCCAAACCATAAAAGGGCCAAAGCAAGCATCTGAAAGTTAGATCTTCCAGTCTGGTCCAGGTTATATAACACTGCACTTACAATTCTTTTGTTGTATTATTGATTAAAACACCAACCCTAAAGACAAACTTTTGAGGATAAAAAAGAGATAGAACAAACATTGTTTTAGAGACGTGTCAACCTAAATGTTTATTCCAGAACGTCAGCCTCTTTTGTACTGGTATGTTAGATTTGGCAGAACCTAATTAAATGCATCATATCCGCCAAAGGATTTTTCAGTTCCAAGTTTTTACAACGGGAAAAGGATCTTTTTGGGGGCGTGAATGGGGAAACACTTATCTTTTATTTATTTAAATCTCAATGAAAAATCTTTAGTAAATTAGATGATGTTAAATGAAATTCAGGGATAGAACCTGTGAAGTTGTTCAGATACCAGCTGGCTCCTCCTCTTGGATTTTGTCTTTTAACATTGACAGTTCGGTTTCATAATCCAGATCTGGATACGGAGGACTACTTCATAATGGTGACGGAAGTTTCATCCTACCTTGTGCTGGAAGCTGCCAAGAGAATTCTAAAATTTATTGAAGCTTAATTATTTCTCTTAGGTGTTAATTAGCTCACTGCCTAAACATCTGAAAGATGATGTTAAACTGAATTCAGGGATAAAACCTGTGAAGTTGTTGTTCAGAGATGTCGGCCAGCTCCTCCTCTTGGATGTTGTCTTTTAATGAATCGAGTATGATCAAACAGGAAGACCCAATGACCTTCCTAAGGAAGTGTGTACATACAAGGAAGAGTTAAACCCACATACAACTGCTTAATTCTGCTGTGGAAAAATCGGGTATTACCTTCCTTGAAGATATTAAACATGAGAAGGATAAAGATCGGCAGAGTCGATCCTCATAAAACAAGTAAACCATAAGAGAATTACATAAATGCAAAAGTTGGGTCAATTGTGAATCAAGCAATGGAGTGAGGAAAGGGGGAGGGCTAGGCCCAGATGGGGCAAAAATAGAGGGGCAACAGAGAGTATCATAAAGACCATTAGTTGGGATATGTGAGGGATGGGAAGTGCTAGACAATTAAAGAGACTTTTGAGGAAATCAAAACCCAAATATTGCCATGACTTATGAATCCAAAAATCTGAGAAGGGGGTAGGTTGGCTAGAAGTATAGGACTAATCAAGAATAGGCAACAGGTTGTGGCTCCCTATCTATGAGCATCTTGAGGTCTAATTGTTGTGTGGAATAAGGACGACATTCAATATGTGGAAGAGTCAGTTGGAAACTACTCCATTTTCCCTAATTCCCTTCGGCTAAAAAAAAAGGCCGTTGAAGATGATTTAGTGGGTATCGACCTCGGTTTACAACCCCAAACAACACTAGAGAGTAAGAGAGTAATGGAAAAAACATTTTAGTTCTTACTCTATATGGGAGTCACCTTGGTGAGTGGATAGTGACTTCAATGTCATCAGATTCCTCCCACGAGTAAAGATGGCAAAGTAGGTTCATTTAAGTATGAGGAATTTAATGAGTTTGTTACCAGGTGCAACCTGTTGATCTTCCCCTCCAAAATGTTCATTTTACATGGTCAAACATGCAATCAAACCCTATTTGTTCTAGGTTGGATTGATTTTTTGTTTCCTTTAAGATTAGAGGAAAATTTTGTATCCCTCATGCAGTCTAACCTCTCCGAGGCTATCTTAGATCATTGTCCATTCATGATCCACTCCAATAGAATAAAGAGTAGTTCAGCTGAGGACATCAAGTCCAGGGGTGCCTTCTAGACTTACCAGAGACGCCACAGGAAAGCTGGACCTAAGCTCTAGTTCTAGTACGAGACATACATGCTATGTCACATGTCCGGGATATTTTTAGGCTTGTTTAGGATTTTTTATTTTATTTTTTATTAGTAGTGTTTTTATTTGGCTACACATTATTTATGTCTCTTGTACAGAGGTACATTTATGTGAGGGTATTTTAGTCCCTAGTTGTCTAATAAGGGATATTATTGTCTCTTTGGTAGTTTGGGGTTATTTTTGGGAGTTTCTTTTGTCTAGGAGTATTTTGGTCGAAAAACCCATAAGATGTAATCAAACCTAGCCGTGGAAGTCTATTTAAAGACCCCATGACTTGGCCTTTGGAGTTATGCAATTTATGAAGTCTTGAAATCTCGTTTTGCTCTCTTCTTCCACCCTTGACATTAAGACCTCCAGCACAAAACCCTGGAAAGGGACTTAGTTTCCACCAAGTTTACCAGTGGTATTAGAGGTCAACCCCTTCCCTTTGGGTTAAAAGGATCCCTATCATTTTCTTCTTCTATATTCTAACATATTTTACAGATTTAGAACTTACTGAAAATTTACCAACTTCCAGAGAAATCATCACCAACATCAATCCGTGAGAGTTTTTGTTGATTCAAATCATCCTAGGGCTGCAACAAAGCTGGACAATCATGCTAGAGGTGGAGGACTGCCCTAACTCTCAATCCTAAGAGAACCATAGCAGATTCTCTTAGGTCCAGGCGTCAAACAAGCTCTCTGACCTGTTTTGGGAGTTTGCTTACCAGCTTCAAGTGGAGGTAGTTTGGATTAATTTGAAGCTTCTACAAAGTATACAATACCTGGGCAATCCTAGTGGGGGTGATAGGCAGCCAAAAACTTCACTCCAAAGAAAATCCGATAGGATTTTCTCAGGGGCAGGCGGTACATAGTATATTCTGGACAGATTTTTGAGATTTGTCAAATCCCTTGGTTTGGCTTGGATTGACCTTGGGTTTTGGAAGGAATTACACTAGAATACATCAAGGGGTGTTGTTCCTACAAAAATCAAGTGCTACTTTTCCAGTTTTGATCTCTTTTGAATCCTTGTTTTAGGAGTAATTTAGTGGGTGTTTGGAATTGTTAGGATTAATTTTTCTGCGTGTTTTTAACACCTACAGTCCATGTTTTGAAGACTTAATATAACCCTAACCCCAACCCTTTATATCCATTGCAAAACCCCATGTTTTGATTACCCTAATTTCATTAATTGACATACTTTTAATTCTCTGCACACTTTATGTTTGCTAAAATTCCCATAGGCATGCTTGCTAGACTTTACTGTTTGGACAGCACCTACATATTTTCCAAACCCTTATAAACCATCACTTAGTTCCTTTAAGTGCCTAGGACTAGTTCCTTTATACTTTTCATCATTCTCCTACATTATTTTCATTAGTTGGCACTTTAATGCACACTTTTACACCCTAAAAATCTGGACAGCAAGCATGTTTCTCTATTTTCCCTAATTTAGTTGGATTCTTACATATTAATTAGTTTTTAATTATGTTCTTTACTTTGTATGTCATAATTCCTTTAATGCATATCTATCTTAACTGAAGAATCGCCTAATTTGCTTGCTTTTGGTGCTAATATGAATCTAGGTTATGGTGCTTTATTACTTGTATAATTTTATATCTAATCTCCTTAGCACACACTTCACCTACCTACGTGCATGCTGCATCAGGTTCTCAATCTGTCAGATTTGAAAATATGTTGCTTTCTCACCCCCCCCCCCCCCTTTCAAGGATGATTAGGAACTGATGGAATGAAGAAAGGGTAGAAGGTTGGCCTCGCATCATATTCAATGATAAAATTAAAAATTTTAAAAAAAAAGAACTTCTAGGGATCAAATCTTAGTGAAAAAAAAAAAACAGCATAAACCTTGAGGAATGTGAGAATTTCGGTGAAAATATATATACCCTTGATTACTTAGAAGAATCCATAAACCTTGAGGAAGTTGATTTGGTTGAGCATTAGGGACTAAAAAAAATAGAATACGAAGAGATTATAAGAAGAGAGGATATCAGCTGGAGGCATAACTCTATTAAGGAAGATTGAAGCATAGAGTTCAGCCATAAAATGGCAACTACTAGGTGAAAGAAGAATAAAATTCTGAAATCAATGGTAGATGGCTTTGGGGTTATAAATAGAATAAAAGCAAAAGGAACTATAGTTTTGAAGACCGGCGCAGACCGACGAGTCAGATAAGACAGGAATCAGTCACTTTCTGGTTGAGTCAAAAAACTAGATCTGCATAAGAACCAGTCAGAATGGGGTTCAATGTTTGATAAAGCCGTATAAAACTGTGAAATTATATAAATGTTAGCCTCGATTCAGCTGCCCAAACTAATAGTCTGGTGCAGGACAGCCTATGGGGGCTCTTAACTCATGCAGGTATGGGCCCACTGTAGTACTGGACTTGTTGGACAGAACTTTGTCAGTTCTAAAATAGAGGTTAGGGTTATCCAATTAACTTCAAATTTTACAGGATATTAGGTCAGGGTATCAACAACCATCCTACAAAATCTCAGAATGATCAGACAATGGAAAGTACATGAAATATATAAAAGAACAGTTCTGGTTCCAATTCTAGACATAGAGTCTATCTGGAAAACAGAATTTAATCTCTCGAGACAGATCAGAAAGGGGTGATATTTCGCATAATTGAAGTTCAATACTTGACAAATAAAGCCTCTAAATTCCAGAGAAAACAGAAATTTAAAAAGTTTAAGAAAAGACTAATTTATCAGGTCTGAAACAGGGTCCCGCAGAATAGAAGAATCAATCCAGCAGAATAGAGCTTTAGGGTTAACAAAAAATCAACTAATCCAATAAAGAATTAAGTGGAGTTTAGGGTTTAGATTGTATAGAGGAAGAAAACCCCTCTGACAAACTCTAGAAAGCACACTTTAAGATAGGAAGGAAGATCTAGTTGAACTACAACTTGCAAAACAAAAAGTATAGCTGCCGTCAACCGTGCGGATGCTTGATGCAGCAAAATAGAGATGATACCAAAGTTGATGTAGAATGATAGCCAAGAATATCAATAAAACCCAAAGTGATGTAGCGGAAACAAAAAAAGAGAAAAAGAAGAGATAAAGACCTGATTTGAAGCTTTTCCAAACCCAAAACAGGGG
>JAOXJP010141217.1:0-13345 GCA_025762735.1 Platanus orientalis | reverse complement strand
GATGTAATAAGGCCATATGAGCCACGGGGAGGGTTAAAATTAATTAAGAATAGTTTATGACTGTTTTTAGGAAATTTTAAGATGTTTTTTACTAGTCGTACAAGGGTGGGGTATTTTGATCCAATTTCGAGTTTTTATTTTTATTTTTTTATATTATAAATAGGTCATAAAGACCTCTTGTATGACAACTTTTTATGAACTAGAAAATTGGAGTTGCTTCTAAGAGCAATGGTTGGCTGGTTATCTCTCTCAATCTCTCACGGTAAAGTGAGCTCACATTCCTTCTTTCTTCTTTGTCTCTTCTCTTCCCTAACCTTGTATCTTCTTTCTTTACTTTCCTCCTTGTTGTTCTTTAAAATCTCTACAGGTGATTTGTTATTTTATTTTTTAATCTTTTTCTCCTACCTTCTTTTATAAATCTCATTGGTTCTACACATCATCTCTCACCTTCTACATTATTTTCTTCTTGTTTTTCATATTTTTTAGACTTTCTTCTATGAGTAGCAAAATTTTTCAGCAAGCACATTTTCTTTAATTACTCTCTCATCTCTTCATATAAATTTAATTCCTTTTGGGTTTAGCCTTCCCATAACCTAAGACACCCCTCTACATTGTTTTCCCTAATTTCTAACCTTAGATTCTACTTTTCTTGAAAAGTCCCATTTCTTGAACCCTAAACCCATCATTGTTCAACTGTACACCCCTACATTTTGATTTCTTTTAACTTCTCTTTTATTTCTTATTTATTTTCATTCAATTAACCTTTATTGTATTGATTTCTTACTATTTGACCATTTTCTTGAAATATTTAAGTTTCTTAAATCCTTTATTTAATTTTCTAGCTTTCTTTAAAATTCAAGAACTTATCTTTCTTAATTATTAGTGTAGGAATATTATTTCTCTAATATCCTACATCAATGATAGAAATAAGAATATGAGAGTAGTATAGAAAGAGAGAAAATTAAGAAGAGACTAAGAGAGAAAAAGAAGAGAAGTATACCTTGAAGGAGAGAAGAAGCCTGCAGTTGCACCTATGGAAGAAAAAGAGAGAGGGAGGCCATGAATGACATCAACCCTTGGAGAAGGAGAGATAAACAGGCTCACAGCCTACCTTGGGAACACTCAATTCAAGAAAACTTTAATAATTCTTCACTATAAAATTATGGGGGAAGAGATGCCTTTAAATAGGCTTACAACCTTAAACAATTTGAAAATTCTTACAAATCTTAAACTTGTTAACCAAGTTTTCTAAAACATATATCTTTCTAAAATTACTTGCCTAAAAATTAAAATTACTAAAAGGTGTGCGAACTAGGGGCTGATAACCAGTACATTAGTGGGCCCCACACTTTAACTTATTGACTATAAACATAATTCACGTCATTTATTGATACCCCTTTAGTAATTTGGTCATAACCTTTCCAAATAACCTCGGATTTGCGCAATCTTGGTCTCATTGGAAAGATGACTGAATAACCTATCTAATGACACCAAAATGAAGCCAAAATGACAACTTTTGACCTTAAAAAACTTAGGCTAAAGGTAAGTGACATGATTATTCTTTATAAAAATAAAAAAAACCAACAAAACTTTGACACTATTCGTCTTATTACACAGACACAAAATGTTGTACTCCCCTTACAAGACCCTAAATAACCCCACATAACATGTACATTTAAATCTAGCCCTCTTGTGGGACAGCACATACATAAGTCTCTGTGCTATCAACATCAAAATTTTCGGCAATACCCAAAGTTGATTTTTTGAAGAAATATGAACAAATTTCAAGGAGGATTTCCTGGTATCATTAATGAAATTGACAATGAAAGCTTAGATCCATGGTCCACCTCTGGACTCACTCATAGACATGCCCCAATGCCACTGACTATCCAACTAGCCATCTTGTCTAGTAGTAAACATTGACGCAACATAAATTTTAGGTATTGAGTAGAATGATTAGAAGATTTGAAATGGGCTATATCTCAAGTTTCCGTTTGGGAACAAAAGGGGGAGTGTCAATATCTCATCTTCAATTTACAGATGATACAATGATATTTTGTGATGTTGATATGAAACAAATAGGATATTTAAGATCATTTTTAGATGTTTTCAGGCAACTTCTAGATTAAAAATCAATTTAGCTAAGAGCGAGTTGTTCAAGGTTGGAACTGAATGTGATATTGAGAGTTTGAATTCTAGGTTGTAAAATTGGTCACCTTCCTTCATCCTATCTAGGTCTTTCCCTGGATGCAAGTTATAAATCAAAGTCAATATGGGACCCGGTGATAGAAAGAATATCATTAAGATTAAAAGCTTGGAAAGTTCCACTCTTACAAAAGGGGGTAGATTAACGTTGGTAAAAGCTACCATTGTTGCAATATCCAACTACTTTCTATTGTTATTTACAGTTCCAATATCGGTAGCAAATAAGATGGAATTGATGTTTAAAAAATTCATTTGGGATAATGATCTGGAACATCATAAATATCATGCAGTGGATTGGAATACTTGTAAGCCTTTGTGTAATGGGGGTCTAGGTATTAGGAAGATTCGGATGCATAATAAGGTTTTTTTGGCTAAGTGGTTGTGGAGGTTTGGATTAGAAAGAGAAAGTTTATAGCGCAAAGTGGTGGTGGCGAGATTTGGGGAAGAATCTCCTTGGGCATCCAGAATGGTGAGAGGGAGACATGGGTGTGGGATTTTGAAATCTATCATGGCTAGAAAGGAGGATTTTTGGAAGTTTATTAGGTTTAAAATAAGATCAGGAGTGAATATCAATTTCTAGAAGTACTTATGGGTGGGTGAGACACCGTTAAAGGATACCTTCCCAAGTATCTATTGTCTTGCTTTGGAACCACAAGTATCAGTTGCAAATTGTTTTGATTTTGATAGAAGTTGTTGGAACCCAAAATTGAGGAGAGACCCAAATGATTGGGATGTTGGTGAGATGATTAGAATTTTAGAGGTATTAGGGAATCTTAGTCCTAGGTTGGAAAGCCAAGATGGGTGGGTTTGGAAGTTGAATTAGAAAGGGCAGTTTTCTTCAAAATCATACAATCTAGAATTATCTAATTGTCCAACATTGATGATCCTCCATAGAAGTATTTGGAATGTGGATATTCATTCAAAAGTATCCTTCTTCGTATGGAATACTTTCCTGGATAAAATCCTAACTTTAAATCATCTCTAGAGTAAAGAATGGAATTTGGCTAATAGATGCATACTATGCATAGAAGAGGCAGAATCAATTAGCCATCTATTCATCTATTGTTCTATGGCTAAAATGGTATGAGACTTATTCTTTTCTTGTATCCAAATTCCCTAGGTTTTTCCTACGCTCTTTAGTGAGTTCATGATGAGTTGGAGGGTTTATGGTCTTGGGAGTCTTTTTATGTCCATTTGGCAAGCATTACCAGAGGAAATTTGTTGGAGATTGTGGAAGGAAAGAAATAGTAGAAATTTTAGGAAAGGTTCCGAAATATTAATGAATTGATGATCTCTATCTACAAGTCCCTCTTTAAGTGGGCTTCAGTTTGGGTATCCTTTGATGATGGAGAGTGGGGTTCTATATGGAAGGAAAATTTTAATGCGTAATTTTGTTATTATAGTGTTCATTTCTATTTTGATATCACCTCTGCGGTGATTAGCACCTCTTATACTCTTTTATATTGTGTTTTTTTCAATAAAATATTTCCTTACCTTTCAAACAAATAAATGTATGTGAGAAATACTCAAGTCTCCTTTTCTTACCATTTTAGCACCAATCAAGATATTGAACCTAGCGTAGGGCAACCTTTTGGAAAGGGCCCTAAATAAACTACAGACCTTATATAGAAGTATCAATGGGGTAAGGAACAAAATCACAGGGGACGGAGTTTAGGGTTTTATCTAATAGGCTAAAGAAAAGGGGATTAGAACTGAAATTTCAGCAAGTGGAAAAGATTAAAAGAAGGCTAGGGAAAGGCCAAAAAAGTGGTAAAAAAAGGAATAGGGTGTTGTGGGCTGCTAAAGAAGGTGAAATCAGTGGCTGTCTTGGGGTTTTAGCAGGTTGATTTTAAGGGGGAAAAAGGTGTAGCCAATAGGTATGCAGATAGGGATTTAGTTCTTGAAGAAACAATGGGAAAAAAGGAATCTTGGGGGTGGCCGATTGATATGGGATGGTGGGAAATAGAGTTAGTCAATCAAGAAAGGGTTTCTGGCAAGTTAAAAGTAAGAAAGAAGGTGTATGGTTACTGTTTACAGATCTATGTTCAAGATTCAAGCAAGAATGTCTTCAAGATTGTATCTTGATATTCTGTAATCCAAGAAATCAGAAAAAAAGTGAACTCCAATTCAAATTAGCAATCAAGATTTATAACAAGATTAAAGATCAAGAAAAAGAGAGAATTAGAGAGGAGAGGAAAATAACGAGTAGAAAGAGAGAAGAAGAGCTAGCCAAGAGATAACGGGAGAAGAGATACCTGGTTCCACTCGTGGACACCCAAAATTCAACTTTTTTTATTCAAGCTCTTTTTTTTTTTTGCTGAATAACTTGGGCTTTATAGATAGATGGAAGATTAAAGACAAAGTACATAAAATAGGTAAGAGATACAAAAGAAAAAGAAAGAAACAAGAAAGAGAGAGAAGGGAAATAGAGGGCCTTCACCAATAGGTCCCTCATACAATACCATTCCTGTGATACATCCATAAGGTTACTTGTAACCGTAAATTCCCTATTGACTCCCTTTTTGGCCAAGACATCCGCCACTAAATTGGCCTCTCTTGGAATCCATGTGAATGAGATGTTCAAAGAGGATGCCAAAAACACCACTTCCTTTATGAAATGCGCGATCCTCCGGGGTCCCTTTATAGCATTCTTCAACCAACTAATCACAATCGCCAAATCTCCTTCCACAAAAATGTGACCGGTATCACCCCTAGCTTTGATCAACCTGACGCCGAACAACATAGCTTTGGTTTACGCAGAAATGGCATCTCCCTGCCCCAAAGGCCTAGAAAATGCAATTAGACATACCCCAGACGAGTCCGAAATGAGACCACCAAAACCAAATCCGATCCCACATGGGGGGACCAAAGATGAGATATTACCGGCCTATGAGGGATAGTGTTGATAATAGTGGCCAAATTTCTAAGTAGATCGTCCACTATGATACGATGGAGAAGGGATTCCTCATATGCCCAGTGAGCAATGCGAATATATATAATATCAATCAGTTGATGAATATCCCGTTTCTTTCCAAGAAAGATTCTTTGATTCCACTCCTCCCAAATTGTCCAAATAGTATCAATAGGAATGTATTTCCATATTAGCCTGCCCCTCTTGCCGAATGGAGCGAGAGACCACTACCATAGAAAATCAGCAATCTCTTGTGGGAATGCTAATAAGACACCAAAAATGTTAAGTAGTGCCATAATTGAAGTGCAACATGGCAATGTATAAATACATGGTTGATCGATTCCCCATCTTGTAGGCAAAGATGACAAACATGGGGAAGAAGGCACCAACCTTTCTGCCTGTGCTGAAGCATATCACACGTGTTCACACTTTTATGTGCAACTTCCCAGCATAAAGCCTTGTATCTCGGAGGAATAGAATTTTTCCACACCATCTTAGCAGGAAAAGCTGACACAGGAGATGGATGAGTGGATTAAGATATAAGAAAGTTTTGGAAAGAGGATGGATTGTAACTACCATTGGAAGAAAGGGACCAAATACATGAATCTTGAGCCAAATGGTCAATGGGTATTTTAAAGAGGAAAGATGAAAGGGTAGAAGCTTCCTCAAACTTAAAATCATGTAAACCTCTACGAAGACCTAGGTCCCAAGCTAGATTTGAGCTAGGGGAGGAAAGAGAATAGAAGCAGGAAATTGGTAAACCTTTCTTAGACGAAATAGGGTATATGCGATGGAACTTCTAACATGGTGGAATATCCCCCCACCACACGTCCTCCCAAAATCTGACTTTCTCCCCATTGCCCAGATCATATCTAATATGGGTAATGAAACTTGAATACAGCTTATTTATGCACTTCCAAGGGAAAGATAATAGCACTCTTCCATTAGAAATGGAATCCCAACCATTTGTAAGAGAACCATACTTAGCAAATATAACCGAATGCCAAAGACTCCTTGGTTCTCTAGAAAATCTCCATAGCCATTTTGGCAGGAGAGTATCATTACGCACTATAAGACTACCAATACCAAGTCCTCCCAAGTCAGTTGTCCCACACACAGTTTCCCATTTGATGAGGTGGTCCTTCTTAGAATCACTTGGCTCCCAAAGGAAGTCCCTTTGAAGTTTCTCAATAAATTTAATCACTCTAATAGGAGCTTGGAATATAGAGAGATAGTATGTGGGTAGATTGGACAAAGTGGCCCTTATCAAATCAATTCTGCCCCCAAAAGAAATGTAATTCTTTTTCCATGAGCTCAATCTCTTGGTCATAGTTTCTAAAACTGGTTTCCAGAAGTCTAGAGATTTGGGGCTTCCTCCCAATGGCAAGCCAAGGTATTTTGGAGGCCAGATTTCCTTCTCACATCCTAAAATCAAAGCATATTGGTCCAACTCTTCCACGGTCAAATTCAGTCCCGCTACTTTACTTTTCTCCATGTTGACCCTTAGACTTGAGATTCTTTCAAAGGACTTCAATACTAGTCTAATGTTATTTATGTATTTGTTGTGAGCCTCACAGAAAATGATTATATCGTCGGCGAACTGACGGTGCGAAACTAAGACATTATTGTTTCCCACCTTGAAGCCTTTAACCAGACCTCGCTACGCATCCCTTTTGATCAAACAACTTAAGTTATCAGCCACTAAGGTGAAGAGGAAAGGTGACAGAGGATCACTTTGTTTGAGGGCCCATTTAGCATTGAAAAATCCTTTAGAGATGCCATTAATGAGAACCACATAATGCACAAAAGAGATACACCTTGTGCTCCATCTTCTCCATCTAATTCCAAAGCCTTTCTTGCTCAACACATAGTCCAGGAAGTCCCAATTAACTTGGTCATATGATTTTTCCAGGTCTACTTTACATGCAATGTTTTTCCCCATTTTTCCTTTCACTTCCTCAATACATTCATTAGCAATCAAGATTTCATCAAGAATCTGCCTATCCTTAACAAAAGCACCTTGTGAAGTGGAGATAATATCTCCCATGACCTCTCGGATTCTTTTTTAGAGGACTTTGGAAATAATCTAGTAAACACTCGTAATAAGGCTAATTGGCTTGAAATCCTTAGGCCCAATTAGGGCCTTCTTTTTAGTTATGATTGCAATGAAGGTGGAGTTCATGCTCTTATTAATAATTCCCCTTTCAAAGAACACGTTAAAGACAAGAAGAATGTCACTTTTGACCACATCCCAACAGTTCTTAAAGAAAGCCATTGTGAAACCATCTGGCCCTAGTGCTTTATCACCATCAATATCAATGATTGCACTGTGAATTTCATCTTCCCCGAATCTTCTTTCCAAATTTTCCGCTTGTGCATTAGACAAACAATCCAAATTCAACCCATCCACCTATTTACATGGATTTGGAGCTGAGTCATATAATCCAGTGAAGTATTGAACAAAAGCTTGCTCTATCACATCAGGGTCCTCAGTTTCAATTCCATCCCAAATAATCTTTTGTTGATATGATTTTGATTCCTTTTCACATTGGCTAATCTATGGAAGAATTTAGTGTTACCATCCATTTCTTTGAACCAGTTGCACTTGGATTTTTCTCCACTTGATTTCCTCTTCTTTTTTTTATCACTTTTTCTAAGTCTAGTTTCAGTTTCATCATTTCTTCCCTTTCAGAAGGCACCAAGGTTCTAGAGTCTTCAAGTTTGTCCAATAGATCCAACTCAAGGGTAATCCCGTTCTTGGTTCCTTAATATTGCCAAAAACTTCTCTGTTCCATATCTCCAGCTTCCTTTTAAGTTCTTGTAATTCCTTCATTATTCTGAATCTAGGCTATCCATGTGATCTCAATACTAGCCACCAAGAGGTAATCGTGTCATGAAATGTAGGATGATTCAACCACATATTCTCAAATCGGAATGGTGAAGGACCTCTCCTTGGAATGGTGTGATCAAGTAAAATAGGAGAGTGATCCGAAGTTATTCTATGGAGAGCACTTTGAGAAGGAAGGCCAAATAGAGTCTCCCAATCATGAGGTAAGAATCTGTCAATTCTACTGCATACAAGATTTTTCTGAAGTTCGACTAAGTATAGGTAGCATTTAAGAGAGGGATATCCGTAAGGCCACACTCACTAACAAAATCATTGAAGCCCCCCTCATTGTTCTTGTAATTCTGGAACCCCCTCTCTTTTCCTATGAGAATCTTATAGCATTGAAACCCCCCCAATACACCAAGGAATATCCCAGAGACCTTTAATGTCAGATAATTCCAACCAGAAATCCTCCCTTTCGAAAGGGCACACGGGCCCATAGACTGAAGTTCAGCATCAAATGACACCATCTGACTTATTCTGGAATTTAATGGAGAAGGAATAAGCCTCAGGCGAAGACTCTAGACATTCAAACAAGTCCACGTTCCAAATAATGACTTGTCCACCCGACGCCCCAATTGATGGAAGATAACACCACTTTTTATTTCTGGTTCCCCAAAAACTCCTAACCCATTTCTGATCCACTTCTTCAAGTTTTGTTTCTTGTAACATGATAATCTCTGCCTTAGCCAATTTCAATGACTCCTTAACTAATCTTCTTTTAACTGCACTACCAAGACCTCATACATTCCAATATTGAATCCTCATTGACAACTTCTAGATCCCCTGCTTTTATACCTCCTAGCCGGCCTAGAACCTTTTGAGTAAGATGAGTAATTGTAATTTATGCCCGAGGATAGATTGTCTAACTCTCGCAGTACACCTTTATTCCTAACACTCCTTAGAACCAAAGGAGTAGATTTGATTCCCAAGTCCTTTTCAAACCGGTCAACCTCACAATCTCGGATGAGGTGATTCTTAGACTTCTGCGGGGGATCACTAGTTTTAGGGGGGTGGTCAAGCTGCATGTTCTGAATTTCTCTTCCCAATCAGAGAACCCTATCATGAACCATATTATGACCACAAGAAAACAAGGAGTCCAACACTCCTTTTATGATCATATCGATTATAGACCTAATGTTCTCACCATTTAATCCAAGATCCTCTTGCCGGTTCCCCAACACCTATGAATTACACGCCTCTTGCAAATCGGACTGACAGTGGGGGGAAATGGTGTGACAACATGCAAGTGTAGGATTTGAGGGAGAATTGAGAGGAGAGGGAGATTTGAGAGGAGAGAGTGTAGCAAGAGATAGTACAACAGGAGATTTAAGAGGGAGTGCAACAGGAGATTTAATTGAAAGGGAGCTTGGTTCAGGCATACCTGGAGAAGGAAGGTCAGGGCTAATTCCTGCCTCGAGGTGTGTACTCGAGACATGATCAAGCCCAGAACAAGACCTATGTTGGAGAGTGCCTTTCATAGTGGACTCACCGGATTCAAATTTATTAGCAATAGAAGGAGAACCCTCGTGAGCAACGTACAACCAATTAAGTATATGAGAATTTGTCACATTGCCCTCGTCCAGACGCCTATGGGAGCGAGAAAGAATGATGTTACCAATGCCCGAGCAAGATCCCGAAGAATCATCCGAATCACCATCCGATCCATCCAGAAGAGCCATTAATTTTCTGCAGAAATGGGGGTTCCCTGACTATGTGGTTGCAACGAAATTTACTGACAAATCATCCTAGGCCTCCAACCCTTCAAGATCGTTCCTAGAGGAGAATGTACCCATCGATGGCCTTGGAGAAGGATGCAGTAAAGAGTTCAACCTGTAACCATCCTTATCATGTGCCGTAGAGGGGAACAAAAGGTCCCAAGATGGATGGATCCCCCGGCATAAGAGGAATAGAGAAAGGATCCCGCAAGGGTGAACTGGCTCTTACAGGTTGTGTACCAAGCATGTCAGCGAAATCCCTAAGTTTTCTTTGTTGCAAAGCTTGAAGCCTTGAGAGCTTTTTGATCGGAAGCGAAGGCGGAAGTGAGATAGCGGCTTCTTTACGCTTCCAAATCGTTGGACTTTTACTGAGGTTATGGGCCTGTTTTGGGCCAATCGTTGATGGGCTTGACAAAGCCTGCTTTAAATTGAATCGGTTAGGGGCCCCATTTCCCTAGACAAAGTCCGATCCAAAAAACTACATGGGCCTCAACACCAACGGCGGGAAACCCATTCAGGCGGGCCCCCACACATATCTCCCAGAACTGAAAAAGTGTCTTTGTTCCAGAGATGAAAAAGAAGACCCATGAGACCTAACGGTCCTAACCAACAACTCAAGTTGACTGCCTGAATGCCGAAATGGTTGGCAGAAGGGATCAAACTCTTCAAAACTGATTACAACCCACATCCCATACTACTTATATTACCCTTTTTAAGACTCATATTATAATTAAGACTCTAAATACCCTATATTCTAATGTGACTGTCAACCAGCACTTATGACATATTTTAAATAATGTCAAATAACACCCAAACTACACCCTATTTGCAACTAAACCCATGGCTCACAAGCCTTATTACAAAATAACCCCTAATGTTACTAAATCACTGGTAAAACACCCTAAAACATGAAATAAAAGACTATAAATTATCAAGGCTGATGGGCCCTCTTCCAAGGTCCTGCTTTGGGCTTGAGCTTGGGCCTCCAAAGAGGATATGTGGTATCTAACCACTCAATGGCTGCTGCATCAGTACCATAACTGCCAAGTATCAATTAAAATCTTTTTTCCTTGGCATTCAAAGAACAGTAAACATGGCCAGATTTAACAAAGAAAATTTTTAACTATTTAACATAAGCTACAAAGTCCCATAAAAAATAGACTGAAGAAGTTACAGCACTTACCAAAATAAGGAACTCTTGCAATAGTTTCCAGCACATAAAACCTCGCATAATTGCGCTCACGGTACAAAGAATCAAGTATCGTTATAACGGAATCCTGCAATGATCATACAAATTTCAAAAAATGAAAAAGTATACACTTCTATGAAGGGGGAAAATTCATTTAAATATGCCACCTCTTACAGCTTTCAGATACAGAAAAGATCAAATAAGGGGCTCCCTCTAATCCCTAGAATCTCAGGATAAGGGTAGAAGGATCCTGAAATTTTTGGATATGATTTACAATATTTCCATCATTTATTGTTCAACTACACAACAAAAGTGAGGTCATTAATGTTCAATTTGATGTCATAAAGAAGAACATTTGCACTAATTTTGGTCTGAAAGAACATCAATCAATTGAAGTTCAAATTAGTGGCTAAAACTATATTATGAACGGTTCTACCTCCCTACAATCGAGAGCTCTGATAAAGAGTGAAGATACCTAACTCCAAGACTTCAGAGAGAACCAAATTCATGTTAAGGTCCCTACCACACTACCTTTAACCTGGTCAATTTTACAAGTACTTAATGGGATGAGAAACTCAAAAAAGAAAATCTCTTGATAATTGTTTTTTTTTAAGGTAACAAACTTTTTTAAGGCTACTAAAACTAGGAAACTTAAAAAATTAGCAGCCACAATTGTGTAGATCCTTCTGAACTTTCCCAAAATGATATTAGTGATTTCAACATCCAAAGGCCTCCAAAAATTTCAAAAAAATCACAAAATTATCCTTGCCACTGACATAGAATGTTATGTAGGGGCATTTTCACACTAGGCTCGGGTGGGGCAGCTTGTGTGAGACGGAGGCACACTCGGGGTAGGGCGACTCATGTGAGGTGGGGCCTACGAAGAAGGGTTTGACCGAGGGTTTGGCCTAGCCTAGGCTATAAGATAAAGGGATTGATTCTCTTTCCTCTATCAGTTTGAGCTTTTAGAGCAAGTGGTTGGTCGTCCTGCATCAAAGTGGTATCAAAGCAGGTCTTGTGCTTGAAACTCTCATTATCATTGTTGAAGTATATTAATTCATGTATCTCTTAACACCTCAAGGTTTTGGAGTGTTGGTTAGTTCACTATTAACATGGTATCAGAGCCAAGCCATGTCATGAGTTCAAATCCCCGTGGAAGTAAAAGTATTCTCTCGTACATAGTATTGCACATGTGTGCACGAGTTATGGACTCGCACCTGTTTCCTCAATTGTTCCTAGGAGAGAATAATGTTCCTCCTTAGGGGGGGTGCTTAGGGGGGGTGCATTGAACTATATTAATTCCTACATTTACTAAAACCTTAGGGTTTTGGAAGAGTTGGTTAGTTCACTATTAATAAGCACCTTGTGTAAGTGGATCGATGCCTCTATAGTCTATACACACTCTAAATGAACCCAAACAATTTCACATTCCATATTTATCATCGTTGTTGCCTTGTACCAAAATACCCCATACTTGGAATTTATTTTGCATATGATACAACAAGCTTCGATTTACGGCCTTTACCATTCGCGGGCCAACTTTCCCTCAACTTCCCTCTGTTTTTTTGATTGCTTTGGTTTATAATAGTTTATTTGATTGGATGTCCATTCGAAGAGACTTTGATGATTGGGCTTGGTATAAACCTTTGGCAGGTTGTGGATTGATTTCAGGTGTGCAGGTTTTGTTTATTCCTTTTCTGTTTTCTTGTCTTTCTCACCTTCCAAGTGAATTCTGTTTTGTTCCCTTTCATTATGGTTTTAATGAATCCATACCTTTAAAAAAATAAAAAAATAATTTTGCTCAATATGACTTAAACTACCCTCAAATGCTTCTGATGTAGGGCAAGGGAGAAGAAACCAAAAAAATGATGTAGAGTAATTCCAAAACCCTCAAACAATGGTTAGGTTTAAAGTGCAGAAGCAAAAAATTTCAAGAATGGAATTTAGTACTTTAAGTAGCCACAAAATTTCAAAAAACAAAGAATAAAATCACAAAAAAAAGCATAAGCAGTTAGAACAAGAAAAAGAGAAGAAAATATGAGAAAAGAGCTTAAAAGGGTATTTCTATAATTTTGGACAAAAAATCCGAAAATTACCAAAATACCCCTCTGAAAATTTTATGGTCATTTCTGATGTGTGATAAGGCTTTATAGTTAAAATTTCGTGAAATTCTAACAAGATTTGATGGGTCAAATCAATGAATTTAAAAATAAAAAAAAAGTAAAGGTTCTTTAATGGACATTTCAAGAGAAGGAAGAATAAGAAATATATATATATATATATATATATATATATATATATATGACAGAAAGAATGAGAAGAGAGTAGTATAGAAAGAAACTAAGAAAGAGAGAAAAGATAATAGAGATATATCTTGAAGGAGAGAGGGAGCTTGTGGCTACACCTATGGAAGAAGAAAAGAGAGGCAAGCCATG
>JAOXJP010141206.1:0-13345 GCA_025762735.1 Platanus orientalis | reverse complement strand
TTTGGTACTGATGCGTCAGCCCCCCTGGTGCCGTTTTCACGGTTCTCACGAGATTCGTTCTCACATACTCCAAGCCCGACACGGAAGCATTGATTGTATGTAAGAACCGCCACGTAGACCTAGAACCTCTGTATGAGATAAAGTGAGACTTTAAAATAAAAATAAATAAATAAGAATTCGGACATCATGGATTATGGGTTAGACCGAGGTGTGATCCCATACTTACTTAGTCCCTGTGCCTAGCTTCTTGGTGGGATGAAATCATATGCGCCATGCCCCTGATGGGACACTCAGGGGGCGGAATCAATTCACTTTTTGCAGGTTTTTGATTCCCCCTACTGAGTGTCCCATGGGGGGGTGTCACACTTGATATCAGACCCTTCTTGGTGGCATGAAATCATTTGCGGCACCCTCCCTGATGGGACACTCAGGGGGGAATCAAAAACCTCCAAAAAGTGAATTGATTCCCCCCCCCTTGAGTGTCCCATCAGGGGGGTGTCGCAGATGATTTCAGGCCTCTTGTAGGTGCTTCAGATTAGGTGCAACCCCTCTAAGGTGAGACTGACATTATGGCCAACACATTAGTGCCAAAAAAGAGTGACTTACACTTTTGGGGGGACCCTGATGATTCAATCTGGAATTGATTTGACTAAATAAAAACACCTTAAGATATAATTGACATAAGGGGCAACACATCAGCAATTAGCACCGAAAAAGTGTCTTATGTTGTGGATTTGGTAGGACCAACTAAAGTCACCCTAAGGTAGACTGACATCAAGGGCTGACACATCAGTGCCAAAAAGTTAAAAGCATTCCTCAAAAAGTGTAAATCACTTTTTAGAAGTGTCAGTCCTACTTTATGGTGACTTTAGTTGGTCTACCAAATCCGAGGCGTTTTGGGGATGATTTTCACTTTTTGGCACTGATGTCGGTATCACTTTAGGCTGACCTTAGGTGGTCACACCGAATCCTCAAGGGCCTATTGGGATGAATCCTAAGTGGGCCTATCAGGATTATCAGTTTGTTGAGCCCAAACATTGTGCCTAACCTGGGCTAATATCCTTTGCGTCACATACACATCCCCCCCTGCGACTCTTAAGGGCCACACAGGGGAGAATCAATTCACTTTTTGGAGGTGAAGTGACATCCCAAAAATTGAATTGATTCCCCCCCTTGTGTGGCCCTCGAAAGTCGCACAAGGGGGGTGACTTAGAGGATTTCAGGCCGATTGAGACCTTCTTGACTGGCTCTTGTCTAAGGGTCTGATATCGTGGCCCAGTCTATACATGACCTGAAAATTTTGCTGCCCATGCCCGTTCCTTTTCGAAGTACTGATAACCCATCTCCAAATGACAGTAGATGATAGAAAAAAAACAGTAAGTATTAAGACCTACCTCATCCCTGTTTGGATTGTTTATTGAATTTGGATCGAACCAGGTTGAAACGAGTTTTATGAAACTAAACTTTGAACCTCAACACTATCAACCCACAAAGAGTTAATCCTTGGATTAGATGCTTACCGAATTAGCAACTAAGCATCTACGTCACAAGATCTTACCCACTATTACCTGGTGTGATTCACTAATTCATCGAATCTTGGATAAGCATGTGTACGATGGTATATAAGAGCGAATCCAGTGTCATTGTTTCCTACTAGTGAGGGATCTTTGACTTTAGGGTTGTTTGTCCCCCATCTAAGGGAACACAACGTTAAGATTTGGATAAATCTTAATTTCACATTAGAAAAGCTTAGCAACCCCCCACTCATTAACAAAGTGGTCTAGACGGCAGGACTAAATGAACCACCTGCCATAGTGGGTGGCACATAAGACTGGTGTCGTTCATGAAAATTATGGAAGCTGAAGATTAATTTGATCATAAGAAGCTTTTTCCTGTTCTAATTTGAGTTGAAATTGATGGGTTACCAATAGTTGATTGAGTTAGATATGTATCAATTAGAACTTATTGGGGATTTTTTTTTTTTGAGTATTCCTATAGTTCAATTTTATCCAATTCATTAGGAATTCAAGCAAAAATCAATGGATCGAATGCCAAGTTTGAAGCATGCGTGCAATTATTTCATTGCATGACTATATCAGCAGTCAAGTAAAATTGGAGATCTTATTTTCACGGTGGAGACCACCTGGTCTATGCATTGTGTGAAAACCATGTCTTTTGAGTGCCTGCGATCAATGTTAGAGGAACCCTATAAAAGTAAAAATAAATTAAGAAATAATTCCCTCCATCCAAACTGTGCATCTCATTGTTTCAATTGTTATTATTATTAAGTGGAACTTTTGGGCGGGGGTGGGAGGTGAGGGGGAGACAAAGTTACTGAAGCCATGATATCACACACTCCTTATTGGTGAGTGCTGACAAGAAAAATCTAAAATGCACATTAACCCATCGATTAGCTTTTGAATACAACACCCATTGGTACTTTGTGTTTTCCCACTAAAGCTTCCTAACCCACAACCACCCAACATTGAAGATTCTATGATCCATCTATAAAAGCTCCCAACTCATTCAATACCTTCACATTCTAACCGAAGTAGTTCAGAGGGACTCAATCCATTACTTAGCTGCAACAATGAAAACTCATAGCCTTCTTTTCCTGATAATGCTTTTTACATCTTCCATGGCTGTGCCTGGACCCTATAAAAGAGATAGGAAGTTGAAGTTCTCAATACATGGAGAACCCTTAAATTCTTTGTTTGAGAGAGGATCTAGTGTGGTCGAGCACCAACGGTTGGACATTCTCAATGGGGACAGAAGCGATGGAGCCGATCGAAGGAACAACATCGACACAGGTGTTTATCAAGCAATAGACCAGAGTGGATCCAGAGGGGCTGCTGTCGATGGTCATCATACTATTGATTTGCAGACTTGGAGCAAGGAACACCCTAACCCAGATAATTAGCAATATATACATAGTAAGGGTCTCTTGGTTTTGTTCCAAGTTAGAAAGGCTAGTGTAGATATGAAGAAGGGGGAAAAAAATTAGGTGAGAACGAATCTTGTGAGAACTGTGAAAACGGCATCAGGGTGCGGACACATCAGCACCGAAAAGTGATAAATACCCCCCAAAAAGTGCAAATCACTCTCAGTACTGATGCGCCAGCCCCTCTGGTGCAGTTTGCACAGTTCTCCCAAGATTCATTTGCACATATCCGAGCCCGAAGAAGGGGGGTTTGTTGTGTTTTCTCTTATTGTATTCAATTGGCTGTCTTGTGGGTGCCTTAAGTTTTCCGGTTCTATGTTGCAACTTGTAAATTTCGATACCTGTGAAAGCCATTTGTAATGATACTATTTAGTTGATTGTTTAAAGTGTTAATGAGAACAATGATTTTAATAATTAACAACCATTATGACAGTTATTCATGTGATGTTGTTAACAATACAGTGACACGGGATGTTATATATGTTATGTACTTAAATAACAATTGTTTATGTAATGTCTAAAACTCTTAATTAAATATTGCTTTGCTGTTAATTTTTTATATGATTACAATAATATAATTAATATGACTTAATAATGATCCATTATTTTATATCAAATAAGTATATATTATATCAAGTTTTATTACTTGAGAAGGGGCACTGATTAGTGTGGGGATTTTTCAGCTTTTCATATTTTTTTTCTTAACATTAAATCCTTGTACAAAAAGAAATCCTATTTTTGTGCAAGGAAACATATAAATAGATTACTAAATCTTGTGTTTCGATATAAGGGGTATATATAGCATATTAAATAGACAATTGGAGATTAATGCCACTCATATGATAAATTTATTATTATTAGTATATATTAATGTAGTAGAACATCTAAAAATACTTATCAGTTGGTAGATACTAAAAATTATTTGTTATGTATTATGGAATCAAGTTGGTTCTTCCAAAGATAATTAATATTAGATATTATTATCATTCTAAATATTATTACCTTAGAGGCAGTTAATCACTTTATCGTTGGCTTCCAAAATCATGTCGACATGATCCACTTTGTCTGGACAGCTCGTGTCTTTTGTGCATATGAATAATCCTCAGGATTGGGTCTCTGAGATATTCATAAAGAAATGAGTCCTGTATCCCTATCTGTTTCCTCTCAATAAATTTTCGTTTTTTTTACCAAAAAAAGATTTTACTAATTATAGTATAAATATTTAATAAAATAGAAAAATTGGAAAAAAAAATGTACAATAATATTGATTTTAGTGAAAATTGAGGAAGAAAAAGCACCCACCGTTTAAAAACCCTAAAAAGGTGAGTAACAATCAAAGGACTCATAAATCCTTTACAATCGTTAAAATATGTTAACATGCAATAATTGTCTACAGCGCAACACATAAACAGAAATTTGAAAAGTTAATCAAATTTAGGTGGGTGTCTGGAATTTTTTGTTAAAGTTTTGCACTGTATACAATTGCTGCATGTTAATGAATTTTAACAATTGTAGAGGATCCAGACTCCCATTCAAGAGGTGGCCCACCAATTGTAGCATGTAGATTGAATGATTGATGCATAAGTGAACCATATACGTTGTACGAGTCCTAACTCTTTAAATTGTTGGGTCTACAAAAAAATTCTTGAGCTAGGAAATCTGATAAATTTGAGTATGACTTCCAGTCCAAGCCTAACCAGAGGTCTTTCATATGCCAGACTTGAGACTAGCCCAAACAAAAAGATGAGGTTGGCAAAGAATTTCAAAGAAATATTCTCATTGATTCAATGACCATTAATACAATGCCTCTAGTGAGAGGTTTAGATAAACAATGGTAAAGATAAATATAAAAACTAAATAACATCCATTTTTATCAAATAATTCCTAATATAATCTAATCAGATCCAATCAAATCAGAATCTTATATTTTCTCTCTAACAAATCCTATTGATATCTTTATTTCCCTAATACTCCTCCCTCAAGTCCATGAAGATTTTGAGATGTTTGAATGTCCCTAACCACCATACGATTGAAATGTCTGTTTGATCAAATTGATGATATTGATAAACGATGCCAATGTACTACCTAATCACACTAATTAAGGGAATTGGTAAATGATGCTGATGCCAGTCTATTCAAACTGATGAAAAAAATTTGTGATCGATATCTAATGTGGAATTGTGACTGCCAATATCCAACAATATTGACCCACAAAGTCATGGGTGGATAATTTAAGAAGTGATCATATGATAGAAGACAACAAGGATTTTTTTTTTTTTTAATGAGGCCTTTGTAGGCACCTCAAATTGGGTCCCTATGATCTAATATTTATACCTGTTATGAGCCAAATATAAATCATAGGCTTGAAAATAGTTTTTATTGGGCTGAAAAATTGCCTTTATGGGCAATTATTTCTATTGAACTAAAATGACCTTTGTGGGTGAATGTGGTCTCTATGGACCTTGTTGCCTCTATTGAGCTGAATATGGTCTCAATGGACCTTGCCTCTATTGGGCTGAAATTAACCTCTATTGAGTTTGAAAAGTGGCCTCTATAAGCCTTTTTTCATGTAATCCCCCCCAAAAAAAGAAAAAAATGGTGAAGCTTGGTAAGCAACCTCAAAAGTCCTCATGTTGTTGAGCAGTGCCAAAGAATGAGACTCATGAAACTTGTAAGTTGATGACATAAACTGGTTCATAAGTTTATGGCTTAATTGCAATGGTTATTTGTTGCCGACATTGATAGTGAGATGGAATGAAGAAGTGATGTGTGTGGAAAATAAGGTTGGATGGGCTCATTATGACTACACACAAGAGAAATGAAAGTAATAGCAGAATAAGAAGAGTAGGTGTAACATGGCGAGCAACAGATGCCGTCTGCCAGAAAAACATGATAACAAGATCAACTAGGCTCAATCAACTAGCTTTGATACCATAAACAATTTTAAAGAAACAAGATTCTCATTAATTTAATGACCATTAATATAATGCCTCTAATAAGAGATTTAAATAGACAATGGTAAAAATAAGTATAGAAACCAAATAAAATCCTAATCCAATCTAATTAGATCCAATAAATTCATAATCTTATATTTTATCTCTCTAACAAATCCTATTGATATCTTTATTTCCCTAATAGTTGGGTCAGTTGGGTCAGTTGGGTTGGGTTGAGCCCAATCCAAGTTGCAGTCCTGATAGAGGCCTCAAGTTTTAGTTCACATGCTACAGTTTCAAGGCACAAAAAAGAACAAACGCAGTTCAAAGGGTATGAACCCTTTTGCTCCACCACAGTAAGCCTAGATTGTTTTGAGTTGTCCAAACCTCTAAAGTTGCTCATGAGATATCTAAGAGGGGGATTAACAATCCATCCACAACATGCATGGACTAATAATCCACCCTACTGGTTAGCCAAAGCTATGAGACCAAGTGTAGGTAGCTATATTTTAATTAATAAAATTTCCATTACCGAAAAAAAGAAAATAAAGGCATGGGTCCTTGTGTGATCGAATTAGAATAACAGTGCTTGTTGCATGAAAATATTTGCATTCTTATAGATGCCATAGGTGTTGGGCTGGAAATTGGTTGTACCGAAAATATCAATGCCACATAGAATTTCCGCGATAACAGTCCTGAGTCTATACAGGATCCCGGTAAGCGTGAGATAGAATATCGGCAAGAAGACTTGAAGATGAATTGATGATGGTCACGGTGACAGGAAGCACGAGAGATAATAATGAGGCCATGATCCTACAACGTCGGAGTTGGCTGTTGGGGTTAAATGTGCCAGCTACTATAAACGTTGCTTTTGCAAGTCCATAGTCCAGTCAAATCAATGGATCGGCGCGTACCGGTGGGTGGGACTGAGAGCTCAAATTTGTGAGGTAGAGGGATACCAACCAGCTGTATCACCCGGCCTTATGTTTGCCCATGTCTTCCCCACCAACTAAGTGGACAAGACCAAACCCGACCCAATCTAGCCCATCTTGGTTGGCAGTGTACACCTTTCCAGCTCTCTCGCTTCCAGAAACAAGACACAAGAACTTCCCAAAATTATGGCATCCATTTGCCGTGATGTGACTTTAGAGCCTGTTGGAAGGGTGCAAACTTATTCAGATCCTCTATGGCTGTTAAACTATGGTAATGTGATGCACAATGATTATAGTGCGGCGCTTTTAAATTTTGAATATTGAGCAGATGTTCTAAATTTTTAACCTCGTGTCGTACTGTGGTTGTTTGCAGTATATATATTACCATAGTTTAACAAGCCGTAAAGACCAAACCAGCCCTAGGAGATGGTTGTGGTATCGTATTTTCAAGGGAGAGGTAGGGGTTTCAAGCCCCTGGGCAGCATTCCCCAGTGGATTGGGTTGATGCTTGCCTCTCCCTGCCAGTGGTAGTGCAGGTTCACCCTATGTGACAGTTGCAAGCCCAAGTGGCCTTACTGAAAAAAAGAGGCATAGAAGATTCAAAATGAGTGCTACCTGCTGATAGACTGACACATTTGTGTTTTTGAATTTGGTGCCTCTTTTTGGACATTTGCCGTCTGAAGTGAGCACTTTTTTTCAGGCTTTTAGCCCATACACACCACGCATCATCCCTAGGTGTGGTCACACCAATTTTAGTCACTACAGAACATTTCTGCAAGCAAGAGTCTAACCCAATCTCTCCTCATACGATATTTCATGAAATTTTGAACTTCACACCGGACCATTTTCATATCGTCATTCAATGAAACCAACTTTCAATATCCTATATAAGTGTTATATATATATTTCCTTTTTTTTTTTTTGTTTTTCCTGGACAGCATTTGAAAGTCAAAAGTGGGTAAAAAAAATTGTGGAAGAAGGATCGGTAAAACTTATCTCTAAGCATTGTTGAACTCCCAATTGAATCGTTCAAGAAGAGCCAAGGTTTCTCAAATACTTTGCTCCAATTATATAAAATTTAACTTTTAACAAGTACACCCTTTAATTGGTGCCCAATTGAGAGGAAGCTCTTGTCCACACTAGCATGCTAAGTTTGGTATAAATAAAGATAGCAAGCTTGATTCCGCATTCTTATTTCATGTTTATCCAAAGGAGGTGTACTCACTATGCCAGAGGTGGATTACAAAATCCATTAATTTTGACATGGTTCAAAATTGAAATTTTTATTTTTGGCAGAGGATCAGCTTAAGCAAGATTTCCTCAAGCAATCTTGCTCGAGCTGCCACATAGAACAAAAAATAGAAAGAAATCAAACCCAAGATATAGCTTGGGATTTTACCTACCTTTTTTTTTA
Source organism: Platanus orientalis (assembly GCA_025762735.1). Taxonomy (NCBI): domain Eukaryota; kingdom Viridiplantae; phylum Streptophyta; class Magnoliopsida; order Proteales; family Platanaceae; genus Platanus; species Platanus orientalis. The sequence goes on along the minus strand of JAOXJP010141206.1, from coordinate 5,125 downwards.
TGCTATGTGACAGTTTGAGCAAGATGCTTACGCATGCTTGCGGAAAGTTTGTTTGAGCTGATCTTTCTCTTTTTTGGATTTATCTAGTTTGTTTATGTTTCTCTCTACTAATTCTTTTTCTTTCTATTTTTTTTAATATTCAAAATTTTTTTTCTCTTATTTCTTCTACTTTATAGTTTGTAAGAATCACATATCATACATGAGGGACTGCTTAAGACCGTCTGGAAATCTATGCCAATATAATGATGGGGTATAGTTGAATCTGATCAGTCACAAGTTCAAAATAGTTGGATATATGTAATGAGGGGATCTATGCTAATGCACGCAAGGGATTAGGGGTGCCAATGAGCCAAGCTCATCTGGCTCAAGCTCGTCAAATGAAACCCATGATCAGGCTTGACAGGGAAAATTAATGTTCAAACAAGATAAAATGAACTAATGGGCCATATATATATATATATATTAACAAATATTAACAAGCTTTAGCTTTTAGCAAGCTGAGATTAGTGAAACTCAGCTTAATTAGGAAATGAGCTTAAATCAAAGCTGAGGCTCAGCTCATAGAGCTTAAAATAAGGCTCAGGCATGAGCCAAGCTCATTGACAGCCTTAAGGGATGTATGTGTTTGTAGTTGAATTTTAACAAGATTAGGATTAAAAGTGCTCAACACCATCATTCTTACACATAAGGGGATTTTAGAAATAGGAAGAGTATGGATGTTAAAGATAATGTTTGATTAGCGGTAATAAAGATGCTTTTATAGTTTATGTGCATGTGCCCTTATTGATCTATGGTTTTCTTTTTCTTTTCTTTTCTTTTCTTTTTTTTCCCTAAATACTCCTTTTAACTTTGTTGGTTTATAGGTTTTTTTATTATATATTATTGAGAAACTAGGGGAAATTACAGAACAACAAACCACACCGTCCAGTTCGCTAGGATACCTTAAATACGATTGATGAGCATAGTTGCACGTTTCTGTTAAGTTTGGAGTTTGTTCTTTGGGACCATTGGAGATTATTTATTCCCTGGCTGAGGAGTGGGTAGTCCACCCATTGAACAATCGGACGATCAGGCATTTTCGTAAGAATTTGATACCTTGGGTTAGGTGTTTTCAAACAGATCCCTATGATGACATGATGCAGATGGAATGGGTAGAGGTGGGATCCTGTACAGTCGTTAGACTAAGTTAATGTACTGCAACTATCTGCTGCACAACACGTGGAAAAAATATCAAATTTGGTTGCGCATTTTAAAATTTTTGTCTACATGTTGCACTGTATACAATCACAACCGTTAACATTAATTAATGGCTGTATAAGATCTTGACGCAGATGGATAGCATTGCAAGCTCAACCATATGAAGGTTAAAAAAGGTAAAACACAAAACAACGTATATTAAAAACAAAGAACAATTACCAGCTGTAGGGTGTTTGACATATACACCCCTAACAAACCGTACTACTATGATTGGAATGTGTTTCCAGATCCTCTCCTGATCGTTAAACACTTCTGTTAACATTCGACCTATTTCAGTTGTCAACAGGTGGCAAAAATTAAAAGTCCCAACTTCCACTTTACTTTCACGTGTCAATCATAGGAATAGGAAGAACGTTAACATAAGTTTTAAGAATCTGGAGAGGATCTGGACAAAGAGGATTGGGAACACTCCTCTTAACTAACACTAGCTACCGCCCTGTCAGGGGGCAGCCACATCAGGGCTGAAAAGTGATATGCGCCCCCCACCCCCAAAAAAAAAAAAAAAAGTGTAAATCACTTTTTGAAAGCTGTTGTGCCCGCCCCCTTAACAGGGGGCGGTGGTTAGTGTTAGTTAAGGGGAGCATTCCCAAACCTACCTCAGATCTGAAGTAGCTTTCAAAAAGACCCTTTTAATGCTTTTCTTCTTATTCTTTTCATATGGTTAGATTTGTAGGGATAATCACTGCACATTAATGCCGATCCCGGACTCTTTTCAACTTAAAATCAAGGTCATTGGAGGATTCCCAACCCAACCCATTGTAACCCCCAATAAATATCTAAAACTAGACCTTCCGTCGCCATACCAAAGAGGACCCATAGTTTGACTTATGAAGTATTAAACTTATATAAGTGATAGATATCATGTCATTTTTTCTTTTCTTTTTCTTTTTGATATCATATCATACAAAGTCGTACTGGTACACATGACACACATTAAACGAATCATAAGAGATGGAGAGTCGAGATAAATGTGCCTCAAACCCAAACACCCAAAAAAAAAAAAATTTCCCTTTATCAGTTCAAGTCTATGCTCTTTTGATTGGAACTCGTTATACGTATCTAAAAAGAATCAATTTAGGTGGCATGGGATATGATCTAAAAGAATGGGATATAGAAGAATATTTAGTGAATTGCTTCCTATTTCTCCATATTACATGTATTGGTGATTAAACACAAGTTATGACCTAATTTCCTCTATATTTCTTCACACGTGAATGACTAATTTGGAGGATTGATAAAAAACTAGTTGGCTTTTCATATTTCTCCACACGTGAACGACGGAATGGGAGCATTGATGGCAAACTGCTCTCTCTCTCACTCTCGATCGACCCATGGAAGGATTGAGCAGTTTGCTCCCATGATAGATAGGGCTAGAGCACTTTGCCCAAGAAGCCCTATCCCATCCCTTTGTGATATCTTATCCTTACCATTCTCAACGTGTGGGGTCTAACTTTGAGGATTTCGAAATATCAAAGCATGCAGCCTTTCAGGAGGGAGAGAGAGGAAGAGAGAGAGAGAGAGAGAGAGCACCACAAGTCTGCCTCACCATACTTAAAAAAAAAAAAATTGTTAGTCTCCTATTTGGTCCATATCATTGGATGCATGTTCGTACATTATCGTATGAAGGTGCAACGCAATATAGTTTTCTACTGGAAAGGAAAGAAAAAAAAAAACAATGATTCAAAGAATGACAGAACATAGCCTCCTTTAGATTTACATACAAGTATATCACTCAGACTCGTCTCTCAGCTACCCATCACTTCAACCATTTAATGTTCCGAAACAGTAGCTATTTTGTATACTTATATATATTCCTCATTTCACTTTCGTACTACCCCGTCCTCTCTCACTCTCTCTCTCTCTCTCTCTCCAGACAAACATGAAGACGAAAAACAGGCGGTTCTTCAGGGCTTGCCTTACAAACTGGAGAAAGATGGGCATTAAAGTTTTACCTTCTGAAACCAACAGCCACTGTTGTCAATGGGTTCTGTGGCCTTGCATGCACGACAAGGAATCCATCCCAAAAGATGTCCCAAGGGGTCACTTAGTAGTCTATGTGGGTGAAGATTACAAGAGGTTTGTCATCAAAGTCACCTTACTGAAGCATCCCCTCTTCAAGGCATTGCTTGATCAAGCTAAGGAAGCGTATGGCTTCAACCCCGACTCAAAACTTTGCATCCCCTGCGATGAGAATATTTTCCTCGATGTCGTTCGCTGCACCAACACTCCACCAGATCAAAGGATCTGGTTGTCTTTGACACCTTTTAAGAGATATGAATAGATGAGATCTATTTGTGAAAACATTTATTCCTTGTGTACTGTATACTATGAACAGTATAATAGTTTTTCTTGCATCCAGGTAACAGCCAACAACTCCCATTTGATTTCCTCATTAATCCTAAGAGTGGAATGTGTGTGTGTGTGTGAGAGAGAGAGAGAGAGAGAATATGCCAAACTGCATTTTCAAAACTGTAATAGTAGAAATCATGAATCCACACACAAGAATGGCAAAAAGCTCTAGTAGAAATCATGAGTCCCGAGAACGGAATTACGTAAAATTTGGTGAACTTAAGCGAAATTTCACGAGGATCAAAATTCACCGCTTCGCCGTGAACATCGTTACGCATAAATTCCTTCATTAAAGCCCTCAATTCAACGTTTTTGCTATTTTTTGTAATTTTTCTTTTCACTATAACTTTATATTTAGAAGTCAAAATAAGATCTCGTTTGTTCTGGGATGTTTCTTAGTGATAATAGTATTTGATTTTGTATTTATTTAATTTTTCTATTTTTTGTAAAATTTACCAAATTAGCCTAATTTCATGCCTAACACGAATCAGGGTTTTTTTTTTATCTATTTAAAGCATTGTAGCCATCAAGGTAATTCAATTTTTCATTAATAAAAGTTTTTCCCAACAAAGGAGACAACGTGTTCTTCTCATTGTTATTCCGTTGCGTCAGTTAATATCAAAGCCTAGTCAACAAGGCTAGGTTCGATGGCTAATTCACAAAACGATGGCAACCTTTCTAGCGACGGTGAACGTGAGGGAATGGCTTTTTCGAGAGTCGATTTTAAAAAATTTTGACATGACAACCAATAAGTATTATGTAATTTGTAGATAACAATCACTAGGTTGACGTTGAAAATTACTTAGCTTCGTGGAGATGACAAAAATCACGACGGTCATCAAGCCCATCATGATCGTATTCTGAATCAACAAAACAAGCAACAAATCTATAAAGAACCGTTCAGTGATGAAGAAGACTACATTGAAGGTGATAATTATGAACGAAGAGGTTAAGGATTTAGAGGTCATGGTGGCCGTGGAGGCCAAGACTTCAGGGGATATGGTGGTTAAGGATATCAAGCGAATATCGGATGAAGATGAACCTACTCAGTTTTGATGGTCATCTTCACATTGAAGATTTCCTTGATTGGTAGGCTAGTGTGAAGAGGTTCTTTGATTACATGGAGGTTCAGGAAGAGAAGAATGTTAAACTAGTAGCTAATAAGTTAACCGGGGGAGCATCTGCTTGGTGTGAGTAGACTCGACTTAATCGCACAAGACAAGGAAAAGCACCAGTGCGATCCTAACTAAAGATGAAGCACATGCTGCGAGCTAGATTTTTACCACCAAACTATGAGCAGACGTTTTTCCAACAGTATTAGAACTGTAGGTAGAGAAGTCAAACTGTGGCCTCATATATAGAGGAGTTCCAGCGACTCCAAGTACGCAATGAGTTGTCAGAAACTGAGGCACAACAGGTCGCACGGTTTATTGGAGGATTATGTGTGGCTATCCAGGATCGAGTATCCCTACAGGCCATATTCTCTATTACAGAGGCTATTAATTCGGCAACCAGAGCA
>JAOXJP010141195.1:0-13346 GCA_025762735.1 Platanus orientalis | reverse complement strand
CTTTTTACCCTCTAGGAGACCAGGGTGAAAGGTGTCACCATTCCTGCGTCCTCTTCTAGGACCTTCATCCCAAAAGCGGGACCCGCTTGTCAGGCAAGGTTCACATGTGGCGAATTAAGATGTTGCCACGCGTAAAGGGTATATCGCACGTGCCCTACACATGTCACTCTCTCCTCGAGCGTGTCGGCCGTACGGGTGGTTAAGTGGACGCCATGGACTTGCATCCCAGGCGCATGCGAGAGCTTAGCCAGCCAAAAGCGCCAAAAATCGAAAAGGACCGTTGGCCAATCACCTCTCATCGCGTGTCCTCTCCCCCCTGCATTTTGGTTATAAATAGGATGCATTGGTCGCAAAGCAAGGAGAAGAATCACAGAGGGAGGGAGAGGAGGAAGGAAAGAGAAAGAGACTTCTTTTTGTAGTTCTTATATTGCTTGGGCTTCTTTAGTTTTTGATTTCAAAAGATTATCAAGATGTTCATTGAGAGTTTCAAGGTTGAGAGCCCAAACGTTAAGTATACGGATCATGAGATTCAATCTATTTATAGTTATGAGACTACCGAGCTTGTTCATGAGAACAGGAATGGTACCTATCAATGGGTTGTCAAGCCTAAGACTGTTCAATATGAGTTTAAGACTGATACTTGTGTACCTAAACTAGGGTTAGTTTTTAAATTTCTTTTTTTTTTTTTTTTTTTTACAATTTTTTTAAGAAAAATCATTTAAAGTGAAAATCATTGACTGGGTTTTTTTTTCTTGAAATCTCATTTCTGTAATTTTTATTTCTTCTTTTGTTAATTTGATAGGGTTATGCTTGTGGGTTGGGGAGGAAACAATGGTTCAACCCTTACTGGTGGTGTTATTGCAAACAGAGAGTGAGTTTCTTCATTCTTGAGCCGCGCCCCCCCTCCCTTTCTAATTTTTAATTACTAGTAGATGGGTTGGTAAGATCTTGGCGTCTTTTATGACCCATTTTTTTTTCTTGGTTAAATCTGTGGGTCTTTGTGGTGTTCTCAGAGGGATTTCTTGGGCTACCAAAGACAAAGTACAACAAGCCAATTATTTTGGCTCACTAACTCAGGCTTCAACCATCCGAGTTGGATCGTTTGATGGGGAAGAGATTTATGCTCCTTTCAAGAGCTTACTCCCCATGGTAATTCATCATAATTATTGGTTTTCTTTTAAAATTTTTGAGTTGTATCACTTGTCATTTACATTTTTCTTTTGGGTTTCTTAGGTGAACCCTGATGACATTGTTTTTGGGGGTTGGGACATAAGCGACATGAACTTAGCAGATTCCATGGCCAGGGCTAAGGTCTTGGACATCGATTTGCAAAGGCAATTTAGGCCTTACATGGAATCCATGGTCCCACTTCCTGGAATCTACAACCCTGATTTCATAGCAGCCAACCAAGGGTCTCGGGCTAATAACGTGATCAAGGGGACCAAAAAAGAACAAGTTGAACAAATCATGAAGGACATAAGGTACTTTCTTTTGTTCTTCTTTCAAGATTTTTATGGATCAGATTTGATTGTGATTTTAATTCATGTTGATATGCTGGTATCAGGGAGTTCAAGGAAGCTAATAAGGTAGACAAGGTGGTGGTTCTGTGGACAGCCAACACAGAGAGATACAGTAATGTAGTTGTTGGGCTAAATGACACCATGGAGAACCTTTCAGCTTCGTTGGACAAGAACGAAGACGAGATATCTCCATCGACCATGTACGCTTTGGCTTGCATCCTCGAAAACGTCCCTTTCATCAATGGAAGTCCACAAAACACCTTTGTTCCAGGGCTGATTGATTTAGCCATAAAGAGAAACAGTTTGATCGGTGGGGATGATTTCAAGAGTGGCCAAACCAAGATGAAATCTGTCTTGGTTGATTTTCTTGTGGGGGCTGGAATCAAGGTAACTACTTAAAAAGTTTATTATAATGGACTAACCAATTATGGAGAAATTGTCTAAATCTAACAATTTCATCTCAACTTGGGTTTTGGCTAATGGGTCTGCCCTGCAACTGATATTCCAGTCAAATCTTGGCCTTAATTTCCATTTTATATGCTCCTTGGCCTAAAGTAATAATAACTCTAGATGGGTTTTAGCCTTGGAGAGAAAAAATTAAAATTTCTTTCATGGGTTTTAGTTTTTTTTTTTCTTCTTCTATTTTGATCATGAATGTGTTGTTTTGATGATCTTGGTGGGTCAGCCAACATCTATAGTGAGCTACAACCACTTGGGCAACAACGATGGCATGAATCTCTCTGCTCCTCTAACTTTCCGGTCCAAGGAGATATCAAAGAGCAATGTTGTGGACGATATGGTGTCTAGCAACGGTATTCTCTACGAGCCCGGCGAGCACCCAGACCATGTCATCGTCATCAAGGTATATATAGCCTCCTTTCAAGGTCTTGTACGGGTTTCCCCACAATCTTCTCCCCTAGTTTTGACTTGTTCATGTTTTGATTAGTTGTTGTTTTCTATTTTTCTGTTTTCAATATTGCAGTACGTGCCATACGTAGGAGACAGCAAGAGAGCAATGGACGAGTATACGTCGGAGATATTCATGGGTGGGAAGAGCACCATCGTTCTTCACAACACCTGTGAGGACTCCTTGCTTGCTGCTCCAATTATCCTTGACTTGGTCCTCTTGGCCGAGCTCAGTACCCGAATCCAACTCAAAGCTGAAGGGGAGGTTTGTATGAGGGTGTGCTTTCGATCGAGACTTACTAGACTACTTAATAGCAGTTGAGCTTGGGCTTATTTTTCTTTCTATTATTTTTGGTTTTACAGGGAAAGTTCCACTCTTTCCACCCTGTAGCTACCATCCTCAGTTACCTCACCAAGGCCCCACTTGTAAGCAATCATACTTATACTCACGCTAGTAATCTTATTCTTTGTCAAAGATATAAACATGACTTTACTTACCTTTACTATTATTCTAAAGGAGATGATGGTTGTGTGTGACATAGGTTCCACCAGGGACCCCTGTGGTTAATGCACTGTCAAAGCAGAGGGCAATGCTTGAGAACTTATTGAGGGCTTGTGTTGGATTGGCTCCGGAGAATAACATGATTTTGGAATACAAGTGAAAGTTGATATGATTGAGTTCAAGAAATGTAAGAGACGTTTGTATAATAATGTGTGAGAAATATGGGCTCTTGTTAGTTCTCCTTTATTTCACATGTACTTGGTAGATTTGGGGCATTTAGTGCAAGTACTCCTCAAGTCATATGTAAATTTATGTAAAAAATATTTCTAATCTCGGTCTGCCTTGTTTCTCTCTTTTTTCATCCGCTCCACTGGGGCACTCACCTTAACTAACATTAACCCCCCTCCCCCACCCTGCCCCTGGGCAGACACATCAGCGTCGAAAAATGATTTATATTTTTTTGGGGGATGTATATTCAATTTTCAGCCCTGATGTACCCCTTACCTAACAGGGTTCGGCGGTTAGCATTAGTTAAGGTGAGCGTTTTTTATCCTCTTTGGCTCCAACTGTAGTGGTGAAGGAACGTAGTAGTTACAGAATTTACTGAGAAGCTGTTCCTTGGGGACAAATACATACCAGGGAAAAGGAAATTGCAATCATATTCTCCCTCTATCTAGGGGCAATTCTTAGCCTTTTTTATGTTTTGGGTCTCTCTCTGGAAGTAGACGTATCACCTATGGTCCCTGCTTCTCCTCCTCATACATTAGGGGCTGTGGCTCACCATCATTTGTTGTGTGGTGCTGATGCCAATAATAGAGAAGAAAGAAAGTCATTCACTCATTCTCACATGTATTCCAAAAGTAATTCTAGATGCAGGTCTGCCCTCACCCTATACACCAAATCCTGGACAGAACATCCTTTCCCATATTTTATTATATTTTCTATTAGACAGTAAATGCGTTAAAATGTCTCATGTGCTTGAAACTGTAAAAACAATTCATATTTTAATTTAAAGCTTTAAATATGCATACTTTGTAGTACTTTATTTTTCTTAAAGAAAACAAAAACAATAGATGTAAGCAAATACAAATATTTTTGGTAAGTGTGTTATCATAAATACATCGTCAAGCTCCCTTTCTCTCTCATCCAACTTGGACAACTCCATTAATTTTTTCCTTTGTTTCCAAAACTATCCTTTATGTTTACTTTTTTTTTTTTCAATGCTATTCTTTATATTTATCGATTGATTCGATTTCCCCTGTTTTCACTCTCTTTCTATTTTCACGTGGCTTTTGGGTGTTGTAAAACACTCTTCTTCCTCTCCTTTCAGAGAATCATAATCCCTCACGTACAGGCCTTGACAATGGATATCCTGCACTTGCCGTGTTTGGATAGGCAAGCAAAGCGTCTTCTTTCTGCTCAGTTTAAGAGAGAGAGAAAGTGAGTCTCGGATACAAACATATCCCAACAGTAAAACTTGATATATTTATATTATATTTAAAGTGAGAACATGGAAAGAAAGGGCGGAGTTTTTTATTATATTTAAAGTGAGACCATGGAAAGGGGCGGGGTTTGGGAGAGGGGGTTTATTGCTCAGTAATAACTCTCATCCCTTGAATTTGGTGCAACAGTAGGAGCTGCAACATCTCAGCCTTTCAGCTAAGGTCAATTAAGTGTAACCTAGGTGGAACAGAGAGTTGCAGTGAGAGATCTAGGACACCTGGCTACATATGCCAGCAACTTACAACATGGCGGCTTCCTTTGTCAAAGAGGGTGGCCCTCTCTCTTTAACACATTATCACTATATAATTGAAAAAAGAGTAAATAATTCCCATCTACCTTAGCCATATCTTTTGCATCAAATATCAATAAATTAGTAATTTCTAGCAACCCATCAATTTTGCCACACATGTGTTATATAATAATATTATAGATGTGGATAATGATTTTGTTAGGTTGAGATGGGGATGAGCCTATATTTATAGTGCTTTTTTTTATTTCTTCCTCAGCATTTATCATTGTGATGTGCATACACATGGCATGGGTGGTGTGGGACTGGAATCCAAGAAGCCAAAGGAATGGGCAAGCCAGTTACAGTAGCGGTCTCTTCAGATTATTAATTGCTTTGCTTTCAAGCCTGAGTTGCTCACTGTTATATGCAAGCTTGAATTCTTGATAAAGCTCCTTAATGACTGTTAGCTGTAGCTCCCATTAGCTTAAGCATTTTAATTACTTCAGGTTTGGGTTGATTCATCATGAAAAATAATAGTCAAGATAACTCTTGAAAGAGATCTCTCAAATACTCAAAAGTAATGCCCAATGTCCTTTCCATGTCTAAATCCTGGACAGTCAATTAGGCAGTAGGACCTTTTTTCCCCTCTTTGAACCCAGCCCAGCCCAACCCAAAATTTGGTACTCATGTTTTTTTTTTTTTTTTTTTACTCTTATTTATTGTATTTTTTCATCAGGATTTTGGTTTATATATGTAGTTTGGTTGATGGGTTTGGGGGATAGAATGGATTTTTAGGGTGAAAGTCATTGAAATTGAAGAGTACTAAAAATTGTGGAGATGGTTCTATTTGGATCAAATGGTTGGTGTTGATCAAGGCCAATGAAGAGCTCCATGGCTATGGAGAAATAACAACAACTAATGATTAAAAAGAGTTGGAACTTCAAAAAATCATCATGTGTCAGCCTTGGGGCACAGTGGGACATACAAATTCTGGGACATCATATTTGTTTATGTTAGTTAGTGACAACAATAAAAATGTTAATCATCTAAGAATCTTCTTTTGCATTTGACAACACTGTATACCATGATTATACAGGGTGCTCTGCCTCCCCCTCCATTAATATTTACCACGGCACCACTAAATCACCAATGCATCGCTTGGACAGCGATTAGCATCAGCATATATTGTCAATATCTGAAGATGAATTTCTGGATTTCTCTGATCTAGAAAACAAGTCTGATGGTTGGACGTTGCAATAAGGTGTGCATCAAGTAAAAATACAAGAGGACAGACCTTTGGCTCTATTAATTACAGTGCCTTGTTTTTTTTTTTTTTTTTTTTTTTGGGGGTTGGGGAACCAATAACATATTAGAGTCAAATTTTAGCATGGAGCATTCTATGGTTGAAGAGGTGCCATAAGCCAATGAGAAGGAAACCAAAGCCTGTGGCTTTAATGTAACGGGTGCTGCAGGGCATATGGATAATGGTGGAGATATTTTCTTATGATAGAACAAAGGAAGAAAACATTTGATGGAGTAGTAGTTGTTTTTTAGTCCAGTAAAAAAAAGGTGTTCAAACTAGGTTTTACGGGAAGCTGAAGGTCGTCAGATAGTACTACCACCTATTGTTGTAGGAATAGCTACTTCTTGCAAAGAAGACACTTGGGTAGCTGGTAATCCTAGAGTTAAAACACAATTTCTATGACTTGCTAGAACGTGTGATACCAAGGTTGTTAGTATAGCTACTTACAAGGCACCAACATGAAGAGTAATTGGATGCAAAGGGATCGAATTAGGTTAGAAAACTACCAAGAATTACACACCTTTTATGTATATGACAAGTAACACCCGCCATTAAATCCACCATACATGCCTGCCCTAAACCTTCATCATTAGGCTAGAAGAGTGATTTCTAATCCTGCCAAACTTTATACCTCAAAATAGTAAATTTTTAAGTTTCGGAGTTTTAATAAAATGCATTTAGATTTGTAATTTTCTTTCCATGTATTAATAGTCTCTTACAAATCTAGAATGTACTGTTTTATTAGTTTGCAATTTCATCTCTCTAGACCATTAATCAGATTGAAAACACTTTGGATTGATTATGTTTTCTTTTATCCGACTACATCAGCTGTAAAAGCCATCTATTGGACTTCTCCAATTGTATATATACAGCCAAACAAAATGAGCTCACCTTAGGCTAAATAATCTTTACAAGGTATAATTTTTTTTTGTATGTATTTTACTTATTATCTCTATTTTTTATTAATCTTATTATTTATTTAATTAATAACAAATTCATATGCCATAATTTAAAAATAAAAACAATACCTAATAGACAAAATTGCCTATGCAAATTTGCACGGGTTAACGACTAGTTATTATTATTATTTTGTTCATTTTGGTAAGTGTGTTATTGATTGACTTGTGTATTTTGAATTTGATGCTACATTTTGGAAGCACTTAAATTTTGAATTATGAATGATTTTGGTTGATTTTAACTTATAAATGCTATGTGTCAACATATTATATGGTTACATATGGGACACACCTACGTTAAATCAAATCTTTATTTTTTTATAAAATATTTATTATATCAATCGTGATGAATACTTAATAAGTATAATCCAAAAATTAAACTATTACATCTAAATACATATGATGTTTTTTTAATTAGGAATATGTAATGTTTAAATACATGGAGAATGATTGTCTGTTTTGACACATGATGTGTTTTTGAATTTGGTCTCTTTCTTACACCTGAACACTTTTTTTGAATGCCAAACACATCATGTGTTAGCTTATAATTCACCATAAACACTACATATATTTTGTCATCACAAAACAATTTCTTCCTAAATATATAATATATTTAGCAATACCAATATATATTATACACATATGTTAAACTCTTAACGAGCCCAGCTTTTAGCCTGCTGAGTTTAGTGAAGCTTGGCTCAACTCATTTAGCTAACTGATCTCAATTGGAGTTTTAGACTCAGCTCATAATGAGTCGAGCTCCAAACTGAGCCAAGTTAGCTATGCTCATTCACCACATCCCTAGCTGTAGTGTAAATGAAAGTCATGGGTATATATGTTCCAAAATTATTTCTTTTTTATCCATTTTACTACTAGAAGCGACGTACACTTTCTGTAGTGAAGATGAAAGTCATGGCCTCAATGGTATATGTTCCAAAAATATTCCTAACCACAAGCCTGCCTTGTTTAAAGGGATCGGTGTTTCCTCGGGAAACCCATCTTCATTTCCCCTGAAAACAAGGAGGAGAGGGAGGATTGTATCTGCTCCTCTCTGCCCCCTGTCAGGGGGTGGGCACATCAGCGCCGACAAGTGACATGCATTACCCCCAAAGTGTAAGTGTGATATGCATCACCCCCAAAGTGTAAGTTACTTGTCAGTGCTGATGTGCCCGCCCCCTCATAAGGGGCAGAGAGGAGCAGATACATTTCGCCCTCTGAGGAGGGTACTCTGCGATGGGTGAAGAATCAGATAACACATGAGAAAATGGTATAAACTGGTTATTTCAGACTAGGGGTGGCAATTTTTGATATGATGACACAAACCCAATATGAAATAAGCAGGTTAGGATTGATAATAAACATGTTTCGGGTCAAAGTGGTCAACCTGTGTTGAAGTGATTAATAAATAGGTCGGGTTTGGTCGTTTGGATTGAGCTATATACACTTGTCTTGATACGATACGAATCTAACCCGCCATGAATTGCCACCCCTACGTGAAACACAAAGGCTAAAACTGGTTATAGAGTATTTTACCGGATAAAAAAAAGGCAAAAAATGTATAGATATGCAGATCTTTTATGTCATTTCTGTCGTATAAAAAAATAAGTATCGGCAAGATGGCTAACATGAGATCCCATTATTATTGCAAGGCCTTTAGGAGAACTCTATACAAGATCACTAAAACATTTTTATTCTTGTTTTGTACAAACAAGAAACAATCTTTTATATATATATATCAAAGGCAATTTGAACTTAAAAGTTTAAGGTTGGTTTAGATTTCAATCCAACAGCTGAGAAACAAAAACTTAAATTACATTTCAGGGGCTAAGAAAATGTTGTGGGCTTTCATCATTTAACTCCATTTCCTCCTTAAATTGAATGAGCAATTTCGAGTCCGGATCCTGTATTTTTTCTAAATACGTCTCTCAAAATGTAATACATGTACAGAAATTTTAAAAAATAAACCAATTTAGGTGGGAGTTTAAAATTTGTGTACTCATGTCGTGTTTGTAGACAGTTGTTTACATGTTAATGTAGTTTAACTTGCTATGGAGGATCCTGAGGAGGCTGCTTCACTGGCCCATCCATTTTAGTACTCCTTTGCCTAACTAATCAAATGGAAAACATGAACAGAATCAAAATAATTCCGTTTGTTCACTTGAATTATTTTTGCCCAAAAATATCTTATGGGTTCTTTGTGTTTTCTTTCTTGAGTAGCCAATTTCTCACATTATTTCCTACATTTTTCCCCATCTGCAACTATAATTTTGAGCCAAATGTCATACCAGGCACATGGCAAGTTGCCAAATTCCTGCCCCTCACATGTTAATACCAGGACTCGCATCTGATCCCATGCATGACACTCAGGATCCTCTACTGCCATTAAATTACCCTTATTGCACTGCATGCATCGAGATTGCAATAAACAAGAAAAGAAAGCAGTAAAAAACACCAACCCTAATTTTTTTTTCTTTGTCTATTATGTGCTGCACTCTAGACAGCTCTGGATCCTCTCTAACTCACTAGAGGTTTTGCGATGCCCTGTGATGCACACATACTTCCAAAAAAAAAAAAAATGAAAATCACTTTTTGGATGAATGATTTTAACTATTTTGGATTGCTTATTGGACGCCAAGGTCCATCTCTCTCTCGGATGTAGGCACTTAAAAGGGTACGAGGGAGTGGATAATCCGAACTTATTGACCGATGAACTACTGTTTTCTATCTATCCTTTTCCTGTCATCCACCACTGACATATCGTAGTACAAGTGTTTTTTTATGGGCCATTATTCAATGGAGTGCCCAAAACATGTAATGGCTGAGGTCGCTTCATATGGGCCAGCCACATATTTGTTACTTTAGTTATGGTATGAGTATCCTGTCCCGTGACTCTTGTCTTGGACTTTAAAGCCTAGCCCTTTCAACAATTGAGGGCCTGTTCCAAGTTCTAAATATGTGCACCAAAGTTATCCCGTACACTCAACGTCAGTTACTACATGTGATCAGGGGTGGAGCCAGGATTTTGTGATAGGGGGGCAAGTAAAAAATTTCGCCTTAGATTAGGTGCAATCCCTAATGTCAGCCTAAAGTGAGATTGACATTAGGGGGCGATACATTAGTGTCAAAAAAGTGACTTATACTTTTTTTTGAGATGTTTTTCACTTTTTGGCGTTGATGTCTGGGCCCCTATGTCGGTCTTACCTTTGGTTGAGCTCAGGTGGTCGCCCCAAATCCTTTGAGAAAAAAATTTGGTTAAAAAAATGTATGAATATAATAAAGTGTATATCATTTACTCAAAGAAATACTTTTCATTTACAACAATGTACCATTTGTTTATAAAAAATAACTACCTATTAAAAATTCATATACAATTGTTCACGATGAGGCTCCATGTTCTGAAAATGTTGAATGATCTCATTATTGTTGCTATTAAAAACATCTTTATTGATATAAGTGAGTAAAGAATCATTCATTCAATCATATTCCACATATACCCTTAACATGATTAATAAATGGGTTGTGTTCGGGTTGACCCATATACTCGTATATCCTTAACACAACACTCAACCCACCAACACAAATTGCTATGCCTACTTACATGTCTCGCACAGAAGATTTACCATTGTCCATGGTTTTGAATCATCTACAGTTTGAATGGACATATAACACACCAATCTTTGCTCAAGATGTGACCAATGCCTAACAAAAGGGTACATTGTAATAAATACTATTGATTTACTGTGTATTTATCGTAAAACCCTCCTTTGACCTATATGTATTAACCTAAACACCTTTATTAGGCCACATTTCAAGCACTGATTGATAGTAATGTGATATATGTCCATTCAGATCGGAAATGATTCAAAATCGTATTAACCAAAATATATGGATTATAAGCGGGTATTACTATAAATGTACAATAAATATGTACATGTGTATTTATTAAAACACCCTTTGTCAAATAGTGTCACTTCTTTAGCAGAAACTTGTGTGTGATCACTTGTCCATTCAGACTAAAGATATGATGTGAACCCTTCGTCCATCACCTTCTAATAGATAATTTCTGTTTGAAAATCTCATTTAGATCTTCTGTTTCTTATCTTTCTCATATCCCAATTTAACAATAATGTTTCTCCATGGTTATTAATAAGATCAATCAACATTCTAATCCTTTATTAGATAGTTGTCGCATTTGGATCTTTGATTCTCATTGGTTTTTAATTTTCTTTTCGTGTTCGATCAAATAAGTTCAACCATGGATTTAGGTTACATTTATGTGTTAGACAAGGGAAGCACTTAAACTTCTATTAATAAAGAGAATGAGGAATACAATAGAGAGTTGGGGGCTCATTTACTGGCTTTTGCCCGTTCCAAGTAGAGAGTTGAGCTTGGTGGTTTGAGCGAAGGCTTGCATCACCTGGTTCTTAGAGCGGAGGGCAACGCGTCAGGCTGGTTTCACAGAGCAGCGACTACCTCCCGCTCTCGTCGGTGGAAGGATAACACGAGCTTGTGCCTCCCCGTCCCACTGATGCCCTAGGGTTCGATTCCAATCGGACAACCACTTTTTTAACTCCCCTCTCTTCTACTGCTTCTGTTTTTTTCCCCTGCTTTTTGGGGTTAAATCTATTAGAATGGGAATACTATGTTTGGGTTTGGGCCTAATCCAAAAACTGACCTTGGACCAGCATACCCCATAGAAAACTTTGGCAGGGTGGGCCTCAACCCAGCCCAAAAGCATCTTCCCATTCTTAGCCTTCTTCGCCTTTCATATATCGTTTATTTTTAAGCTGATGCGTGATGGTATATCATTTATTTTTAAGCTGACGTGTGATGGTTTGTCGAATTTGGTGCCTATTTTAAATAGGGAAAAAATGTTCATTTGAACACTTTTTTTTAATGGTTTTAACCCTATAAACCCCATTTTATGGGTGTCTAATTTATCGTTTGAAAACTGTTTTTAGTTCTAACCTTATACACCTCACCTTCACCTTGTGTGTGGAGACATACTGTTTTGGGTGCAGATCCTTTCCCGAGGAGGAATACAATATGAGATCACTAACTATGACTAATAAACAATGTATCAGATTTTTGTTTTGGAAGAAAACAATATATCAAATTGCCCAGAAGAATGTACCTAATAGCTTGTGCAGTAAGAAGAGCATTTGGTTTTGAGAATTGTCTTTCTTACTACTACTTTTATAACAGGTGACTGATAACTCTTAAAACACATCATGCAATCAAATGATTTCTCTCATTATTGAGTGTGTGTTTTCCAATATATTTTTATTTTGAGACTTCTATAATCATCATGTTCAAGTAGTATTACCATAAACACAGTTTATCTTTAAGTGTTAATCCAAATACCCCCCCCCCCTCCCTACTCAATGTAGCTCCATCAAGTTGGTATTAGAGCAATTTTTGTAGGAACCCAAACCTTCCAAACAGATTTGTAAATACTAACCCCAAAACTTTAAGGGCTAGTTTCTAGAAGGATGAACACAAGAACGGAAAGAAGAAAATATTATAGCACTTTCTAAAACCCAAAATAAATTTTTATTTATCAAAATACTTCTCTACGTGCCAAAACGTTTTCACCTCTTTATATAACCAACTAAACAAATACAGATTCCTTCTTAATAACAACATTTCCTAAACAAATTTTAAAATAAAAAAAATAACAAACTAATAAATAAATCCAATAACAAAACATAACTAACTTGATTTATTCCATCATTGTCTCCCTTAAGTCAAGTTCCTTTAATCTAATCATTCTCATCATCTTCCTCAACCTTGTAAAAACATTTGTAAACAACGGTTTCATAAAAATATTGGCAACTTGATCATTGGATTGACAAAACTCCAACTGAATTTCAGCATCTCTTACAAGCTCATGAATATAGTGAAATTTGCTTACTCCTTCAATAAAACACTAGATTCTTTGTCAAATAAATTGCCAACTTGTTGTCACACATAATCTTCGTTGGAACTTCTTACTTCTGATTTAAATTACCAAGAATCCAACATAGTTATATTGCTTGAGTAACACAATATACAACTACAATATTTTAAAGTGCAACCACCTGTTGCTTTTTTGATGATCAAGAACATAATCTTGAACCCATGTGAAATGTATATCCTGAAATGCTCTTCATTTTCTCATCACCAGTCCAATCATTGTCTGTATACTCAACAAGTCCAAACTTGTTTGTAGGAGAATAAAAAATACCAACATCCAACATATCACAAAATTCTCTTTACTGCATGCAAGTGTGATTGCTGCAAAGATTCCATAAACCTGCTTATAATCCTAACTCCATAAACAATATTTGGTCTAGTGGAAATCAAGTATTTAAGACTACCAACTAACCTTTTAAAATATGTGGGATTCACAAGATCACCTCTTTCATCTTTGACTAATTTTAATTTT
>JAOXJP010141194.1:0-27355 GCA_025762735.1 Platanus orientalis | reverse complement strand
TCTCTCTCTCTCTCTCTCTCTCTCTCTCTCTCTCTCTCTCTCTATATATATATATATATATATATATATATATATTGCTTAAGATCTGTGAAGAGAAAATGTGCAGAATCAGCAAACTTTTGATCAGTAGAGCTGGAGACCATATGCCTACTACATACCTCACGGATTTCCAACGTTGGCATGTGAGGAAGAAAGTCATTGCCAACAAAGAAACATAGAAAAACAAAATCATCCACGATTCGTTCAAAGTTGATCTCAAAAGGAGGGTTGGGAATCTCCAAATCATACTGTAAATACTCTCGCAACACCCAGATGTTGAGGAACTGCCAAGCCAGTAAATAATTAGAATTTTAAAACATTTCAAATAACAGGTCAATGTGTTATGCAAAAGAAAATGAAAAAAAAAAAAGAAGAAGAAAACAAGAAACCAGTACATATGATCCAATATTGGTGCATAAAATCCAACCTGATATTTCTTTTTGTGAATAGGAGTGTCATCTATTAATTTCCCATTTGAATTCGCATCTTTTTCTCCAGGCTTGCCACGGCACTCAGCTGCTAGATGACCAACTTGACCACAATTAAAGCATTTCTCCTGTTGCCCTGGCAGGGAGATCACCTGTCCAGTCAGTTAAAAAGTTCCTGAGTCCAATCTCAATAAAATAAGCAAGCTATGGATAATAGGAGGTTCAGAGAAAAGTGGCTACCTCTCTTAAAATTGAGAAGTGAACCTCATGTGTAGCTAAAGAAAGCATAATTAGATCTGCGTCCTGAGCATAAAATAGTAAACAATTCATTTCTGACTTGACATTAAAATAAATACCCTTTATGGAAGACGAATGCCATAGGGTAGAAAGGTTACGTGTATGCAAGATCACACTCACCAAACCATACAGACAGTGCCGTGTGTTTGGATTGAAACCTGGAAGATTACGCTGCAACCTGATGTAGGACATAATTTTGTGCTCACCCTCACCAGGAACGTTTGCATCAGAAAGAATAACCTTCAAATAATCAACCACTTCAAACACATGAATAAATTTAGAGATAGAGAGAGAGAGAGAGAGAGAGAGAGAGAACTATCCTGAAAACCAGAATGTTCAGGGAAAGAGAACAAAATGGGATTCCTCCACATGTGAGGAACCATCCAATCCTAAAGGACCAAGGGAAGACAAGATCCATTTCAGAAAATGTGATTTCAAACCTTAGTAAACCACCAACCAGGGTTGCGGTTCAGCCTAGACTGTATGTAATATTGAAGTGCCACAGACAACACAGCCATAAATTGAGTGCCAGGAGTAATAACATTTGAGTCTGATGTTTCAGGCTTCTCCTTGGGAGACAGATTCCTCCCCTCTGCCTCAAACTCCGTCCTCAATCTTTCCTCTTCAGCTTCCTACAACATAAAATGAAAGGCAGACAAAGTTTACTGATTCCATTCACTATGAACTGTAAAGATAAGATAAGATGATCAGAGAGCTTACTGCCTCAGCAGCATCTTTTGCAGCTCTGAAGCGCCGTGAACGCTGCTGGTTCATTTTAGCTCTAGGTGCGACCCCATCTGTGAAATTCATCATTATGTGAGAATCTGGTTTGGTACAAATCGTAAGAGAAGCACGTTTGTAAAAATTTAGCCATCAAATCTAATATGGAGCTCACCAATTGCCATGTAAAGAAGCTTTCTTGGGCGAACTAACGAAAAGAGATGATCAATGTAATCAAATATTGATTTAAATACTTCATCATAGGTCACAGGTGCAGGCTGCATGTTACAACAATACACCCTCATTATGGATCAATTGCATAGTGAAATAATCAAAATGTTTTGTAGATAAGAGGAGAAGATAAGCAGACTTGTGTTTCTAAATTTTAATTCATACCGTCCTAATATCTATTCATGAACCACATTTTCACAGAAACCATGTCATATAAGAAATTTAAAATATAAAAAAAAAAAAAAAAAAAACCTTGTAGTTTTGCAGTGATTTTGTCAAAACCCAAATTTGAATAAAATGGCACATCTTCTCATGTATTATGGACTAATGTTTTATGGATAAATGTGCCTTTGTGACATTTCAAATTTATGGTATAAAGTGTTTTCTATAAACTGGCTGCTTAAAACTCATTTCAAAACTCACTACTGCCTCTCCTATTCTTCTGCCTTAAACTAAAAGAATAGAATTTGAAATAAAAAGACGTTTCTAAAATACATTTTACACACCTCGACAAGAAACCATCAAAACTCAAGACTTACTGCACTGACCATTTAGCAACTAATCTAATTTCCACTAGCCGCATTTTAGGAATTAAAGCACTCATTATTACTTTAATAATCTACTCAAAGTCGACATATAGCAAAGTCAAGAAGCATCAAAGTGCGTCCCGGTTACCACAAATTCCCTTGCAATTTCATATAATCCCTCCTCCATTTCCATTTCGCAACAACAAAAACCTCAAAATGGATTTTGGGTAAGTTCATACCTTGCCTTCAGGATGAAAACAGGGATGAATGATCCCGTTCATGTCCAAGTAAAGATTATCGAACTCGACGTTGTTCGGATTCGGTTTCGAGACGTCGATAGGTAAAAGAACCCTGTTCGCGTCCTCGGAAGGCTCTTCTTCCACGACATCGGAGATCGAGAGAGGGTACCGATCGGCAAGCCATCGATAGAACGCTGGAACTCCCATGATTTCCCTTCAAGATCTAGCGGAGACGAGATTGGGAGAGAGAATTGGGGCTTTGGAGCTTGAGGGAGCTCCTCTTTCCCTCTTTCTTCTTCGGTTTTCGAAGAGGAGAAAGAAATGAGCACGAGAAAGAGGTTGGAGCCAATTTGACTTCATAGAGAGGACACTTGCGACATCGCCGCAGATGTCTTCCCGATAGGAACGCCACCTTAGACTCATAGACAAGTACTATGAGACGATAATACCCCTCAATATGAAAGGAAATTACGAGAATTGCGGAACGTTTTTCTCTGCTTTTTTTACTCTTTTGGTACGTGTTACGTCGTTTTGGGCAAACAGGTGAAATCACGACGAGTGAAAAGAATGCAATCGACATTCGTTTGTGGAAGCTTTACACCTAGGGCACGTTTGCTTATTTCCTTCTTTTTTACTTTTCTTGTTCTTTCTCATCTGTTTTATTTTTCCTAACAAATGTTCTGTGATGAAAATGCCTCTGTCTCATGTGAATTATAGATAGTTCAGGGCTGGTCCTTGGCTGATTTTTTTTGGCTTGAAACTTGGGCATGCTAGATAAGTGTGAACTTGGGCTATGATTTTAGACTCAATCTGAAATCGGGCAGATCTTAGCCCAATCTAAAACATCCAGCCCACCTCAAATCACGAAATATTTTTTATGTATTTTATATATTTTATTCACTTTTCTCCTTTTGTTTCATCTTTTTCTTTTTCTGTTTTGTTTTCCTTTCTTTTGACTCTCTCCTTTTACCTCTTTTAAACAAGATAGTCCATTCTTGCCCCACTCCATCCCACCTTACCTTTGCCCTTTCAAGGAGCATATGAGGTTAATTATGGAGTTCCCCTCGTTTAAACAAATTCTCTACTTAAAAAAGGAAAGGAAAAGAGACAGATTAGGTGCCACAACTTAGAGAGTGGCTAAAGTTGGAATGACATTAGGACTGAACATCAACACCGAAAGATAAGTTTTTCACTTTTGGCTTGGATGTGTTGGCCTGATGTCATTCCAACTTTAGCTACTCTCTAAGTTGTCCTAGCAAATCCTCTGGGAAAGTGAAGGGGCTTATCAGATTCAGGTTAGATTCAGGTTATGGTTAGCATCAAGTGGTGGGTCTAGCTTGAGTTTCCAGTTTGTGTCAGAGAGCGGAAAAGATTGGTACCGGAAATCAGGTTTTCCTGGTGTATTAGAATGGCGTCAAGGGTGGACACATAGCATTGAAAAGTGATAAGCACCCCCAAAAAGTGAAAGTCACTTTTCAGCACTGACGTGTCATTCTAATACATCAGGAAAGCATATTTCCGTACCTAATCTTTTCCGGTTAGTTAGAGAGGGATTGAAAGGGCAAATGCTGCACAGAAGTGGACCACCATATGTTCATGGCTTCCAACCCACAATTATAAGATATTCTTGCCTAATAAAATCAGGTTCGTCCGTATGTTGGCACCCATCCCATATTCTTGCACAACTCTGTTGGAGACCAATATCAAACCATTCAGTCTCTTTGCAGTACTGCTCATGAGGTTTAAGTGTCCAACTTTTCAAGTAGTTACAAAATGTTCCCGCTTGCCTATCTTCGTGCATGTACTATTTCTAACAAATTTCTATAGTAAATTCAGGTATTTCCAATCGAAACAATATATATATATTAGTTACAAAATGTTCCCACATGTCTATCTTCATGCATGTACTATTTCTAACATAATCAATACAGTGAATTTAAATGATTTTTCTCAAATCGGTTCAATATTTTGGCAAATTTGTCAAAATAATGAAGTAAAATTAATTAGTGGCCAAATCGATTTTTTAAGGAATAAAATTTGAAATAATGAGATAGTTAACCGTTAATAAATTTCTAATTTTCATTTTACACCCCTAATCCACGAATCTCTCTCTATCAAATTCCCTTTCATATTCCATCTCTATTCTTTTTCTATTCCATCTTTATTGATTTAGTAATTGTTCTCCATCTCTCAACATTACTCCTATTTCCTTCTCTACCTATTTCTTCTTCTTTATTTTGGAGAATTTGAATAAAAACTTCATAGATGTTTTTTAGGTGAAGATGGGTTTTGAATGGAGTCGTATCCTTTGGTCCATGTTTTTGGTGTTCCACGGTGCTCCAAGACACAAAGGAGGTGGCCTCCACCCCCTTTGTGTTTGTGAGAGCACCAAAAACGCAAACTAGAGGAAATGAATCCATTTTGAATTAGGTCTCATATGAACATCCAAAACTTTACCAATTTAGCAACTTTGCATCTTCAATATTATTTTGCATCGAGTATTGAGATGGTGTTTTTATAGCTTAATGAATGAAAAACTCATGCTGCTTTGACTTTTTGATGTGGTGCCCTTACCATGTTCTGTTTTGAAGGTGTTAATATTGTTGAGAACCTTTAGGTGTTGATTGTTAGAACCAGTCCAAGAAGGCAATAACAAAAATATACAGGAATAGAATTAGGTTTTCTATTTTATCGTATAATCAATTTAGGGCTAAAAAAATAATTAAACATCACCAAAAACCGAAATGGCCACTAATTAATTTTTCCTCGTTATTTGGCAATTATATACATACATACATTTATATATATTACAAAATGTTTCCACTTGCCTATCTTCATGCATGTACTATTTCTAACAAAATCTATATAGAGCAGATCCTCTCATGCCTGTTAAAATCATGCCATATGCATACAAGACACGTGAAAGAAAAAGTAATCTAATATAATAAATAAATAAAACTCGAAATCCACTATTTTCATTGACACTAGATTAAAGACATAGTTATGGCAACAGATGGCTTGCTTTCCTGGCGTCAGAGGTATGAGAAGCAAAGGTGAATTCTCATGAATTATATATCCTTAATGTTGACGATAGCTTTGTTGATCGAAAAGTTATCAAACGGTAGCTCACTCGAATTCTCTCTTGACAACAAGTTTTGTTTCACCCTATGAAACTCGAAAAGAGTTTTCTTGATGCCTACATTTTTATTTTTTGGTTTACTTCAATAGTAAAGCTCACACAAGTTCATACATACTACTCTTAGACTACCGGTTGTGTGCGAGTGTTGTTTCACTGGCATGGGTGGAGATAAAGTGTAAAGCTTTGTTAACTTGGCTCTATTTTTAATACACAATCAATGAAAAAATATCGTCTTATGGGTTTTTATTGGATTACTTTTTATGTCACGTGTCTTGAGTTGCATATAGCAAGGTGTTAACGAGGCTTGAACAAGCACGAGAGGATCCTCCCCCTAAATATTTGTAGTAAATTCAGTTATTTTCAATTGAAACAATATATATAATAATATCTTTCAACATATAAACAGTTTATCAAATACCATTGAACCCAAAATTTAAGGTGCAATTAAATTATGTTTATCCCATTCTAAATATGATCTCATATTAATTTAAGGGTAATGGGCATCTCAAAGTATCAAGTAGGTTATCAAGATTATCCATAATATAGCAATCAATTGAAATTACTTCTTACCAACTCAAAATAACCAACAATACTACTTATATAAATCTAAGGCTATCTTTGGCATGCAATCACTAATCCCTTGATTGCGATCTATAGGAAAGATTGGAAGATTACAAACCTGAAGATCATAGATCATATCAAGGTAGTCGTTTGGCTGGGATTTAGGATCGTTTTTTTTCTTTTCTTTTTTACTTTTACGATGAACAACATACTGACATCGAGGGAAAAAATGTACCTTGACTCCTCCTTTGTTCTTCATCTCAAAGTAGTAAATGTTCAAGCATTTTGAAAATCTTTTTCAGCATGGTTGCTCACCAACAGGTAGCAAACCTCATTGTCCTTGGATGTTTCTATAAATATTGACTCACAACAACCTGAAATGTTCTATGGCGTATCCGAGAGGTACTTCACACGACTATTTCAACTCAATTGGAGCGATCACAACGAGGCCAAAAAGTTGCTTCTAGTGTTCCGCAACAGTCGACAACGAAGGTGACTCCGTTAAGGTAGCCGGGGATGACGAGGAAGACCATTAGCAACAATAAAAGGATTATTTTGTTGGAGAGTACCACTTTTTTATTACTAAAACAACATGGTATGTTTCTCTCAATCACAACAGTTTCTTGCTCTCTAAGGTCGTAATAGTCAAGTAATTGAATGTCAAGAATCCTCTCCCTCTCTTGACTAAACCATGCTTCTCAACTATACAATCTCCTGTTGTCTCCTTGTATGCAACCTTTTTCAATTACTATAGTTGTCTCTACATCTTTCCCTTGAGATATACTAGCAATAGTAATAATTTTTTTAACCATCCAAGCATCGTGTGGAACAAACAAAGCTTCAGTATCCTCTACGCCCAACAATTTTTTGTTTCGCCGGTTCATCTCTAATCAAATTCTGACAAAAACCATCAAGATTGTATTGAGACATGGAGTTGGACCATTGTGGTTCACAAGGTCCTCGAAAGAAAGATATAACTTTGTAGAGTATGCTCTGTAGTCAGCAGTGCCTGCACTTTTCCAATTAGACGAGGCGCCACTTTGAGAAAACTTGTAGAATGACATGGAGGACTTCCAAAACAAGAACCCTAAATAACAAAATAATGTATTTTGATTGGAGATTCAGCATCTCTGGATTTTCAGTCGAAGTTTTAATGGAGGTTGGAAAACGATGATGGGTTGAGTGATGATGATGAAATGTTATGTTTGGTTGGTCTAAAGACAAAATTACCCTATTTTTTTACGATGTGATATTTACACATTTTAGCGCCTTTAAATTGGTTCTTGATCGTGCATTCGGATCAAGCTTTTTAGCTCGACCTGAAAAATGGCTAAAACACGATATGATCTCTCTTCTATTACAAATCAGACACATCTTTTTTAATTTTGATCATGATCTAAAGTTTGATCAATATCTAAGATTGCATGCCAATGACAGCTTAAAGATCTTAAATCTAAGGATAAATTTGTACATGTACTCATTGCCCTACCTAAAAGAGCTTCAGAAATGAGATTTTTATAATATAAAAAACATGAGGAACTTCAATCGAAACCAATGTCATCCCAGATGCCAGATTCATGTTGATCCCTCATTTCCAATCAAGTGGGATGTTTGAACATTGCCTATGAAGACATGTTCTTCAACCCTTACCTGCTCATTTGAGGAAAACATGTATAGCATGTGGCTCCAATATCCATGATCCATTCCTTATTTTTTGTAATAAGGTTTAGAACAATTACAGCAATCTCATATGCATATGTCATATTAAAATAGGCCTTGATAGGATTTTCATTCTTATTCTTCTGATGTCTTCAAACAACCATATGGTGACTTGTTTTTTCGCTAACAAGGCATTTCCCTTTTATTTCTTATTCTTAAACTTTCATTTAGTTTTTTTTTTAATTTTTTACCATGATCTTCAACAAGATGGGCCTTAGAAACTGGTTCCTTAGCCTTTTTGGGGAGAGTCCTACATGCAGTTCTTGTATTCAGTCATAATCCAAATTATTAGGCCAACATAAACTTTATTCTTTTGTGCTTGAAACAACCCTCATAGTCCTTTCGAGTGGGTGGTAATTTTTCAATCAAAGTTGCAGTTTGAAAGACATCACCAATCATAATTCATTCACTAAGGATTTCATTCAAAATATCCTGGTATTCAAGTACTTGTTCCATAATAGTTTTTTCGTTAACCATTTTAAATTTCATAAAATGTCCTACAAAACATTTATCGCAACTTTCATCATTAGAGAGATATTTCTTATACAAAGCATCACATATGTCTCTAGCATACACGTGATGATAATACACATCAACCAATTCATTTGACTAAGCATTCGAAGTATAGTTATTGTAAAGTCTACCGGCTTTATTCTAAGTCACACTAACCTCATTCTTAATAGGTTCATGCTATTCACCATTCTTAAAGGGTTTCAATTTAGTCAAAACATATGACATGTTGATGGTTTCGAAAACAAAAATCAACTTTTGTTGCCAACTTCTAGAGTTTTGTTATTAATGAGTGCAAGTTTAGACATATCGGGTATAAGGACAGTCATTTTTCAACAAGACAATAAATCAAATTCAAGATTGTTGGAAATAGAAGCTTGTTGAAAATCGTTTGAACCAAAATTACAAACAATCTAAACAAATTAAAACAGTATAGTAATAGAAGAATTTGTACTTACCAAATAAATATAATAATTTATAGAAGTTATCAATTTATACAGGTGATGGACTAAGGCATGCAAATGCATTGTCCTTGAATATGATTTTACCCCTTTTTATTCATAGTAATTAGGGTGTTTGTAGCAGCTAGACTCCATGATTCAGCATGCCCTATTCTTTAAATGTAGCACTATTTCGTCCCAAAACCCACACTAAAAATAGCCATGAGTTTCAGCACATAACATTAAACATCCATTCATTCTTAACCTATAAATTTCATATAAATTTGTCAGCTCATTCTTTTTATTCAGATGCAACGGAATTACATATTATAAACAATACCCATCCATATCCCATAATTAACCTGTAATAGAATTTCCATAACTCCATAAACCTGAAAAATAATTCATAATCATATCAACTAATTATCTGACATAAATTAAACCGTCGTCTAAAAATCAAATACCATGCCTAACCCAAAATCCACTAACTTATTACATTATTTTCAAATAAACTGAAATAAAATACTAAACTAAAATAAAATAGTATATCAATGTCTCATACTATATATTTGATCTTTTAACTCTCTAATTTTGCTTGCCAACATCGCTATGTAGTTATCTCCTCATCATCTGGGTGTCAAATTTGGGGTGAGCTTGACAAACTCAGCAAGTAAGTATAAACTAAGGAATAATAGATCAAGACTTTTATATTAATTAAAACAAAACATATAGTTTCATACTTTTTAACAATTTACGGATTTAAACACTTACAACTAGAACATATACTAAATTAAAAAAATTAAAAGACATAAACATATAGATGGTCTAAACAGAACAAAATAGACGCATATAACTGAACTAAACATGTAAAACAAATACATAAAAGCCAATAAAAATAATAGTTACATAAGCCAACACATATCACAATTACATAAGTCAATACAAATAACGGTTACACCATTTAATCCCCGATACAAAGGGTCACATGATTCACCAATTTTATATATGATGAGAAGAGCCACATAATTCACAAAATTTAGCTCCGATGAGAAAAGTCACATGATTCACCAATTTTATCTCCAGTAAAATGAACCACATGATAACCATTTATAATCCTTGGTAAAATGGTCATTTACATTATAAGCCAGGTGTGCTGAACATCATCAATGTTTTTCTTCTAATGATGAATGGTGGCTTATAATAAAACTATAGTGGAAAAAATGATTAATAATAATAATAAAAAATAATAGCAACAGCAGTACAGAATATATAGCACTCTATAACATAACATAAGCAAATTCATAACACTTTAGATCATAGATGTTTAATCCTCCTAAGCACGGAACTATTGAATAATCAATTTTTTTTAACAATAATCATAGTGTACATATCACATTCAGATAATAAATCAATCATATAAACATATACAATTCTTACAAAATAAGATAATAGTCTCTAAAATCCTATGAAACCAAATACCAAAATTAGAAATACTTATGTTCTTAAAAACAGAAAAATCATTTATTAAAATCAATGATTTTGGAACTTAAAACGAATTAAAACATGTAGCAAAACAATCCCTAATATGTAGAAAATGAATCCAAAACAATGTAAAACCTTAGGATTTTACAAAACAAATCATGATATTTTTGTTATTGAAAAATATAAAAAAGAAAACGTTTTTAAAAACTTTTAACATTAGCTTAAAACGATTAAAAAAACAAAGTAGATATTTACAAAACATGAGTAATACATTTTTATGATCCTAATAGAGCGAAAAACGAAATTAGTTTAAGGTCCCATACAAAAAAAATTATTTTTTCAAAATTAGTGAAGAATAATTGAAAATCCATTAAGAAATCATAATAATCTTTGCAAAACAAATTTGTATTGGTTTTAGGAACTTATGACATTAAAAAACGAAGTTAGTTTAGTATCCCCTACCTCTTGGTTAATGCAAAATTTATTCCAAAATTTGTTTTTCAGAAAAATTTCAAAATTTTTGCAAGACCTAACTTTTTCTCTTCTTTTATCTTCAAAATCCTTACTCTTGCAAAACTTATTAAAAAGATCATATTTCTTATGAGTTTCTATGTCTTTATAAGCCTAAATAGTAACCATAATTCCCAATTTCGTGCTTAGGTATGTCTTTAGTGAAATAGCTCTTACAATTTTACAAAAAAATTGCAATTGTACGAAATTTTCTACTTTGATGACATCACTCCACCATAATTTTTGCAACATAGACACCCAATGGAGAAACGGTCATAACTTTTCCTACAAAACTTGGATCCACTCACCATTTTTTTGTTCAAAACTAGACTTCAAGAGATTTCATAATCCATAAGGCTTGCTCTCTAATTAATCATACATTTTCATTGGTGTATTTTTAAAGTTACCTCAAAATTTACCAATTTATATTATACCAGATGGTATAAACACTTTTTAGAAAAAATATCATAACTTCTTCTAAGAAACTTCAATTCAGTTACCATTTATCGCATTGGAAAATAGACTCATAGAACTTTCCAAGCATATATTATTTGTTGGGTGATTCCTACAGGATTAGTATAGATTTATTTATGAAGTTATATCATCCATATGTAACAGCTTCAAAACTTGTCATGCCATTGACCCTTTTATTTATTTCTTAGTAAATTATCTTTAACTTTTTCGTTCGGTGTCTATTTTGCCCACCGTTTATTGTGTAGAACTCTAAAATTCTGTGTCCATCAAAAGGTATAAATTTCACTCATATTCTTTTTACATTTTTGTTGGTGCATTTTTTTAAGTTGTGCCAACGTTTAGATCAACATATGTGCATTTAAATGGTCCTATGTCTGTATAGAACTTATGTGACATGTGTTAGCATTCTAAGTGTGACACGTGTACAGTAATATGTGTGTCATGGTGCGGGTTGTTACAAGCATAATCCCTTTAAGGCTCTCTTAAAACCCAAGTATAACCCCAATTCAGTCACATACGAAAATATAAACATGTTTAATTAAGAAAAATATGATAATGTCATAACGTGTAGTAGCCAAAACATCCCAACTATATTATATATAAAATAGGTATCTTAGAGAGCAATAAATATTAGTGGAATACAAAACATTAAAGATCTGGTCATTCTCAAACCCACTATGAATGGTTACAAAGCCTGAGTCTTAAGAAACCAAATAAATAAATAAAAATAAAATGATAGGGGAAAAACATGTGACACCACACTACACACCTTGCATCTCCACATGACGTCACAACCTAAGTCAGTCGGTCAGCATGCGGACGTGATGCAAACAAAAAAACCCCTTTCACACACATTCCTCTCCCATGGGTCCTTACCCATACAAGTCCTATCATTATATATAAGTTCAATATTCTTAAGCTTCCTTTTCAACTTGGGACTAAATGAATATAGTGCAAAACCAAAACCAAAACCAAAACCAAAGATAAATAGAGGCAAACTTAGAAAAACAAATACATGTGGGAGCTCTATCTGTTGAAGGGTTGCACTACGATTAAAATACAAAAATAAATATTTGGAATGACCAGTGGATTCTCTATCATATGGATTTAAAATCTCACATACAACAACTGTCACACCTTAACTTCAATCAAAGTGTTCGCATCTGGTTTGGTATTGAACCGGATAGAAAGTATGACACACATCATTTCACTTCATTTCTTATTCTTATGAATGCACTTTAGTCATACTATTTTTTTTCATTTCAATATGACATTATACTTTTTATTTTTCATATTCTCAACGTATTCATTTGCAGCAGAATATAGTATGCGTTCCATCACGTATTAATTACCAGTGCAGTGGAATAATTTAAAATTCATTCACATATCTATAAATATTAACTCAACATAATTAAAAATCGTTATAATAATGCATCTCATTTTAAAGGAGGATACTATCACCACTCACAATAAATTCACATCTATAGTCATGTAACCCATGTCACGTCAATGAATACATCACCAATAAAGTTGTATGAACCACACAATATAATTCTATACATAAGTACTATCAAAACAAAGCTATGAGTTAACATACCACATAATGTCATATCGCACTGCGTGTATCTTATTCTATGTCAATGCTGATTCGAAATTTGAAAATTTTTGTGAAAGGATGAGTCCACAGCTCGCAAGCAAATATTCAAAATATATAATACACCAAGGAGGGTTAAGCATAGGGCATAAACATGAATATTTATAAAAAAAAAAGTACAAGTCGAAATAAAGTAACACTTACGCATAAATCCTTTGAAACATGCATTTTCTCAACAATACCACTTATCAAACAATGATTCAAAAGACTGATAAAATGGTTCACCAAATCCGCTTTTGAAAACACTCATTCATAATACATACGGAGATTTACATACTTTTCAAAACACCATTTCTCAATACATACGAAGTCTTTTATTTTTCAAAAGTACTATTTCAAAGCACTTATGAAAGTTAATTCACTTTTCAAAACACTCTTTCGAAACACCTATGAATTTTTTACACTTTTCAAAACACTCTTTCGAAACACCTGTGGATTTCTTACACTTTTCAAAACACTTTCACATATTGTCTTGTGTTAGGTTCTATCATTTCAAATGAAGGGGGGGCCCACTATTCACAATATGTCTCATGAGAAGTGCCATCATTTTGCCTTAATGGAGGAGCTCATTATTCTCATAATATGCTCTATAAATGGTCCATTATTCACAATATACCCTATGAGAGGCTCCATAATTCCACTTTAATAGAAGTGCCATCACCATGCCTTAATGATGCATGTTTATCTGTGCACAATGCACAAGCAAGGACCTGAGAACACTTGCATCAACATCGAAAAGTGATAAGCATGCGCCCCAAAAAGTATAAATCACTTTTCGATGCTAATGCAAGCGCACCCAAGTCCCTGCACACACACTGTGCACAAATTTTATGTACAAAGAAACCAAGCCACAAATTTCATAACCTTCTGTAGGTGTGAATCTAAGTAGCAATTAACTGAATCTATATCCCAATCATTATAAATTTGTTCACATTTGCCTTAACCTATAGGGTCACTTAAACTTTAACCTTAATTCTTAATATAACATACACAACAAAATAAAAATAAATCACTAATAACACATGTGCAACAAAAGTAAAGCTTGACCATCGTATTTAGCTCATAAATATCTATCAACGTCTCTAAAATATAAAACTTATAGGTCTTAAAATTGAATTTCAAATTTAATACATCTTGATGCTAAAATCAAATACAAAATATAAAGCCTAATGTAAATATAAAACTAATAAAAGGGAAAATATTCGCTCACATGCCTTCATTTTGACCTTTAGACACTCTAAATGGTATATCTCTACTAAACCTTACATAAAGAATGGTATAGATGAGTGGGATCTACAACTCATAAGTAGGTACACAAAACTTACTACGGAACCAGATGGATAAAACATGAATCATTCAATATAATAATACTAAGTATATGTCAATACAAAATGCATACAAATTCCTAGCGTGTAGGCATGTGTTAGTCTACACACATCATCTATTAGGAACTATGCAAGGCAATACACATAATTCTATTAATACATGGCATTCTTCTAATATCTACGTTTGACAATATGTCTGGTTTTACTTATACATGACATTCTTCTACTATATATGCATGACGACAAGAGCAGAGCCATAGGGCAATTTCCCCCCCTCAATGTGTGAGTACCCTTGTAATCATAATGCGCCTGATAAAATATTATGCTTGATTGGAATCAGTTGCCCCCCTTGAATGTGTGAGTACCCCATGATCGGAATCAATTGCCCCCCTTCAATGTGTGAATAGCCCATGATTGGAATAAGTTGCCCCCCTTACCAGAAAATGAGTTTATGTCATCTCCAATCTGACTGAACTGGTACCACTCCAGTCTCTGCTCAAACTGTGACACAATGTCAGACAAAGAGTAAATTGATAAAAGGAGTAAATTAATGAACCAAAACTAAATAAAATAAATTAAAGGAGCAAATTTTTAGCCCAAGATGGTGTCCAGGCTGCCAAGTGACTTCATTTGGAATAAAATGGGTGGGAATTTAAAATTTCATCTAATCTACCCATTTTAATCCATGTAAAGTCACATGGTGTATTGGACTCCAAATCCTGGATAAAACATCTATTTCAATTAATAAATACCCAAGTGTATTTACTATAATACCCTCCTTTGACCCATGTAGATAACTCAAACACCATTTGTCAGGCCACATGTCATGTACTGATTGCTAATGGAGTGGCACATGTTCATTGATACTGATGATGATTTAAAATCCCAAAGAATCCTTGCCCTAGAATCCGATTAGGTGCGCTCCTTAATGGGTGCCAACAGTCTGCCCATGACCAGCAAGTGACACATCACGTTGAAAAAGTGATTTACACTTTTTAAAAGTGTGTTTTAGTTTTTTGATGTGACGTATCACCCTTTGATTATGGGCGCACCATTGGCATCCGTTAAGGGGATGCACATAATTCTTTGGCTTGCTCCCCTATGTGAAAATCCTGGCTCTGCCCTTGCATGACGATATGCATGGCCATATAAATATACAATGACGTGATAAGCATTTCCTAAACATACCATGACAGGGATACTTGGTGTAATCCTAACAAACATTTTCTAACAGTTTTCATGCATGGACTACACATTCATGACAATAATAAGTATAAGTAAACTACTTCAAGGTAAACATGCATCATTCATAAGAATTTAGTAGTTATAACAAAACATTTGGCATTGTGAGACATATATAGATTAAATTATATTCTTACAAGTTCATCCTTACCATAACATTTATTATTTACATTATTACTTTCATAAAACTCGTATCACTTGTCATGTTCAACATAATTCATTTTCTTTTACTTGTTATTATCCTTAATTTTTTTATTCATTAAATTTCTACATTAATTATAAATTTTCAAATTCTATCTATCACTTCAAATAACTTTCATTGCTATTATTTTAGTATTTACTTATCATTTTATTAATATTATATTTTCTTATTTTCATGTATATTTTTATAGGCTTTTAACTTCTTTTTAAAAATTATTTGCTTTCACTATTTTATCGGCATTTTTTACTTACTTATATTAAGGACTTACATTTTTGTTAGTAACTTACGTATTTTCTTTTCATTTCATGAACCTTTCTTTCTTACATTACTTATGGACTTCTTACCTGTGAAACTTAGATGTCTCCATTTATTTGTTTTAATACTTTTATTTATTTACACTACCTATAACGTTACTTTTGAAACTTATTTGTTTTCTTTTATTTTTTTGTTATTTTCTTACAAATTTTTCATTCATTCTTAACATGGTTTCACTTATTTGATATACCCTATGTATTTTTATTTTTTTTCGTATCATATATTTTTTCCCCCAAAAGTGCGACATTTAAATCATTTATTCTATAGCACAATGTATGATTCCCTAAGAGAATGGTCATCACTTAAAATTTTTACACTTACATTTTGGTTCACTTAATTACACTTACTTACATTTTTTATTTATTGTATTGTCATTAACCATAAGTGTCATCGACGTATTGTTTATACCATAATAACAAGGGTCATTGACATATTGTATTATTCCCCAATAATAAGGGTCATCGACATATTGTATTATTCTCTAATGACAAGAGCCATCGACATATTGTATTATTCCCTAATGACAAGGGTCATCACATTACTTATATTTTGCCACATTGTATTATTCCTTAATGACAAGGGCGATTGACATATTGTATCCTCCTAATAACAAGGATCATTGTCATATTGTATTATTCCTCGATAGCAAGAGTCATCTCATACATTTGTGCTTTATGTCTTAGTCACCTTTACTTATCATCATTTTACTTCCCTAATTGGGATTTTACACCAATTTAACTTTTGTCAATATTATATTTTCTTCTATTATCCTTGTCCTTTATTCATATAAAATATTATCCATTAGAACCATTTAACCTTACCTAACCTTCACATGGTATATCATTCAATCGTAATACAAGAAAAGCTTTTGTTCACGTGATATAGGTATACTAGCAAAATCAATAATATCTGCACCAAGAATAAGTTATTCTTTAATTTTATCAATAAGGAAAATCATGTAACTCTACATATATTTTCAAACATCATAAAATCTATACATATGGCATGATCAATGGTTTATATAACAATTTAATTATATATGTTATTATGTCATTCACCATCTCTAAACATATCTTACTTAATTATTTCATAGAGTTTCCTATACAATTTATACACATCAATATGCTGGTAAGATTACATGGAGATCAACATGCTTTATAGTAATATTCTAATATTACCTTTAACCAACATATTTAAGAGATATTTATCACCAATTCAAATAGTCACACTACTCATAGAAAATTAAGCAAAAAATCCATCAATATCTTTCATAGAAACTATAGGGTTATAAGATCCTAATTTTTAAGTCTTCATAATGCACGAGATTTATTATTTCAAATAAAAACATATTGATAACATGCAAATCCATTTTTTCTTATAGTATAAATTAGATATTTATAAGATCATAGCAGGAATGATAAGATCTCATCACAAATCATCACAATAGGTAGAGTAGAGTTTCTAAGATATTAGCAAAAAACTTCACAAACAAATAATAAATCATTCATAGACTCGAAATTTTACCATTACAAGACTTTTAAGGACCTAAAACCAACATAACAATATATGTTTTGTATAACTACTTACCCAAATACTTCTTTAACTCGAGGGAATATCAAACAAAACCTTTTTTTTTTGTAACTTTCTCACTTCTTTACGATATACAATGTATAAACTACTAAATACTATGAAATTCTAAAGAAAACTACGAAAAAATACCAAAACCTAAACAAATATTTCATGAAGGAAAGCTTTTATAACCTATATTGTCCAATTTAGGTCATTCTTCCCAAAATCCTCTTCTATCTCTTTTCTTTTTCATTCTTAATGTAAATTAATATATTTGTAGAGTTTTGGATCGAATTAGGAGGTGGTCTCATGCTCCCTAAAATCAATAAAAGTTAATTTTACCCTCAAAATGCGTTTAAGTCATTATGGATGGATCCAAAGTGATGTCGGCTTGATCCAACGTGTTTTCAGTCACTTTTCTACAACCAGAGAAGTGTCGACTCGATTCTAAATTGATCCATGATTGAACCACAAAGTACTGGTTCAAGCGCTAGTTAGTACAACCTGATACATAATAGGATGGCCTAAACTTAACAGATTTCTCAATTTGTTTCTTTGTACAAAATCGCTCATAATTTTATCCAAAAACTCAGATATGCTCACTGTTTATTGTGTTAGAAAATATACTTCAATATCGTTCCAATTTGTATCTAATATTTTGAGTAATTCGCTTGAGATTGATATAGGTTTACCTTTGACGTTACCTAAAATTTGTTGGCCTATCAGCACAGACTCCTTCTGCGAAAACGATCATAACTTCCTTTAGAAAATTCTAAAATATACATCATTTAAGACGTGAAAGTATACTCCCAGATCTTTCAAATGATGTATAGTTTTCATTCAAATTATTTTGGGGTTGGTATGAGTTTGCCTGTGAAGTTGCCCCAAATACACTATTGGGACAACTTTAGGACTTGATAAGTTCATTAATGGTTTTTGCCTTTTTTTCTTTCTATGTTTAACCTAATTGGGTCAAGACTCTCGTAATCATTCTTGAGTCATGTTTTGGTCCTTGGAGCATTGAGGTTAATCCTTATACTTGAAAATACCACAGGTTCCATAATTAGACACATGGTGTCAGGTTCAGATCTCTAAAACTTGCCTAGGTTGGATATGAGACATTATATACCTTGTGAGGAGGTTCACTATTCTCACAATCTACCATGCAAGGGGGTCCAATATTCTCACAATATACCCTATGAGGGGACCACTATTCACTTTTCAAAATCAAAACAATTCAAATAGATGGCAATCAAAAAAATATTTCATATGCCATTTTTCAAAACTTTCAAAACTGAGCACTCTCTAGTAAAGAAATCGACTGAAAGGATTAAAACATATGCAAATTGATATATTTTTTAAACTAAACACTCTTCGACATGAAAAACTGATTTGGAAACACTAAAACATTATTTCGATGTTTTTCTAAATTGGAATTAATCTATGAGACAAAAAACATGTCATGATTGAGATATAATCAAAGATTTTAAAACAAAAAAACAAAAGTCAAATTAAGAGTAAATCCCTTCTCATAACTGATTATTCCCTTTGATGATTCATAACATTCAAACATGATTTGGAAGTCAAATCCAATAATCGGGACACTTAAAATGCACATGAACTACCGATATTTACAATATAATATTAGTAAGAGCATAAGAATTTCAAAATGATAAAATATATTCACAAACAACAACATATAAATCAATTATATCAATTCCATATCATAGTTTTTAAATGATGAAAATAATTCATGGCTAAATCAATTAGATATCTTATATGTAATCACATCACAATGGATTTCACATAGTATACAATACTTTTCAGATTTTAACATAAAACATGAATAAATTCACATCACAATGGATTTCACATAATATATAATACTTTTCAGATTTTAACATAAAACATGAATAAATTCAATATTCACCTTGAGAGAATTTGATGCAAGTCATATTAATTCATCTGGAATTCAACTGAATCTATGTATTTGAAGAGATTACAAGTAATTCATACAAAATCACTTGGTGTCTTTGAAAATTCAGCTTAGAATCACATATATCTTAAGAAACAATGAGGAAAAACATGAATATATCACATGGATTTGAATTAAATCAAAGTAGGTATGAGAATCAAAGGGGAAACAATCATATATAATGCACAAACTGAGATTTAATGATCAAAACTTGTAAGAATGAAACAATGTTACAAATAAAGCATAATTACTTTATAATTGATGAATTCATGCAAATCTAAATGAACTATTTGAATGAAATTTATAAAAACCCATGGATCTTAAAATCAAATGATAAATCATATATTCAATGAAAAACACTAAAATCAAATGCATATAAGATTCTATGAAAGAAAAATAAATGCATATAATTCATAATTATTTGCTACACTTGAATTTATTTATTTTTCTTTAATATATAAGCAACAAACAACTGAAGAATTCTCTCTTCACTCCATTTATCTGAAATTAAAATATGAATCCACAATAAATAAATAAATCAAAGATCTATAAGAATTTATATTCAAAATCCACAAACTCTTCATAAATTTGGTTAGATCTAAAATTTGTGAACTTACATTGCTCTTTATAAAGTGATTTTCGTTCTTATTTCTCAATTATCCTTATTTTTATATCCCTTAGCCCTTTAATCTTGTGTTTTTTTTTCTTACTGTAATTGGGTAAACTCGAGGTTTAATCTCAAGTTCTACTAGGTCTCACGTGCTAATAGAGGAAAATTTGTGATTTTCACATGTTTGTGTGTGTGTGTGTGTTTTTCCCCGAGGTTCGAGTTTTAATCAATCAAAATATTTTTAGCTGATTGAAATAGTTTTACCGCTCCAAAAATTTCTCAATCGATCGAAAGTCAATTTTACAAATGTGTTGCAATTTATTGAGTTTGTTACCGCTTTAAATTTTCTCCACTAGTTGAAGCTTTATCAACCGATTTTTTCTCCGTTCGGTTAAAACTAATTTATTGAACGTGATGTGTTTTTGAATTTGGTGCCTCTATTTGGACACTTACCATTTGAATTAAGCATTTTTTGGACGTTTTCAACCCTAAAACACCATATATCAACTTATAGCTCGTTATAGAGTCATAATCACTCTTTCATCACAAAACATGTCTTTCCGGACATCAAGGGTTAAGAATAACCAAGTGCTAAAGTTGTATGCCATTTATTAATAAAACCATCGACAAACATTTTAAATAAAACTATATATTGGAACACTATTTGGAGAGCCAAGATCCTCTCACTTGCAAGACTTCCTACGGCTCACACAATGCCCCCCCAAAGGAAAAAATCACTAATTTGGATAGTGATTTTCACCTTTTTTGGGGACACGTGTGCTTTGCAAGAAATTGCGAGTAGCAAAGGATCCTGGGGACCATTTGGAACGTTCATAGACATATGCATTAGGTTGTAGATAATGTGGTTATAGTTTCCTTGGCCTGGAGGACTCACACCATAAAGTGATGGAGACAAATATCAACGCATTCACTTAGGAAATATTGTTGTAGGAATTTGACTCCAAGATCACTCTCTTGGAGGGCAGATGTCACGTGATGTTGTCGCCTAAATGGATTCGTATCCTTTGTGTCATGGTGAGCCACGTACACAAAGGGAGTGGGACCCATACACTTTTTTGCAAGGCTCCACCCCACTGTGTCTGTGGCACACCATAAGGAAGCGCAGAGAATACGGTTCCCTCTTAGAGAGGTGTTTACTATTACTAATATGATGCTTGATAATTCACAGGCTTTGTGTTGGTATATCAAACCCTATTAAACATCAAATTTTTTAGTTGTATTTCTAGCAGATAAATTGATTGCTCTACTAGATTCGCATTATTACACCAACTTGACCCACTAATCTAAACAACTAATATGAAGGGGTGTCAACTAGCCGAGTTGAGAGAATGGCTCAGGCTCGAACTTGTCAGACAAAGATCTCATGCTTGTTGGTGCCGAGATTGGCTGAGGGTTGGCTTAGATCATAAAGCTTATAATTGTATCAAGTGACTTTTTTTTATTAGACTAATGTAATATCGACATTTAAACAAAAGCAACTCTATAAATATAAATTTATCTATTTACTTTATATTTATTATATATTAAATCATTTTTTAATAGAGTAGGTTGAATCAATTTGGATGTAATTCCAATATCTTACAAAAAATAAAACTAAAAACGTGACCAATAAATGACATAATAGTTGCTCAAATAAACATCAAGTACTATATAGTGTAGTTGTTATGATACCTTCCTTTAACCCATGAGCCAAACTTGTTCATTAAAAAGTTAAAGAATATGTATACTGACAAACTGGTTATAGAGTGTTTTAGCTTGACAAACCAATTCTAGAGCAGGTTGATTCATGCTTACTTAGCAAAACAAGTTCAATTGGAAGCTCAGGCCCTAAATCATGATGAGTTGAGCTC
The DNA here is from genome assembly GCA_025762735.1 of Platanus orientalis. Classification (NCBI taxonomy): domain Eukaryota; kingdom Viridiplantae; phylum Streptophyta; class Magnoliopsida; order Proteales; family Platanaceae; genus Platanus; species Platanus orientalis. The sequence goes on along the minus strand of JAOXJP010141194.1, from coordinate 5,276 downwards.
AACTCATTAATAGCTTGGGTTAGGAGTTGTTCAAGTTAGGGGTGCCAATGACTCAAGCTTGTCACATAAGGACGAAGCTTTGGCATATTTCGATTAACCAAACTTAATATGAATCCAAACAAAAAAAATTATTATTATTATTATTTATGTGTTTTTTATACGAGCTAAAACAATTATTTATTGTTAAAAGAGCAAAGGAAACCTTACATATCATATCTTGAATGTATGGCACCTATTTTTTGGAATCTTATACCTATTTTTGGGCACCTATTTTTTGAACCGAGTATATTTTTTTAATCCCATGTGCGTGAGCAAGGGAGATCAAATCAATTTTATTTTCTTAATATTCATGGGATTGAGTGATATGCATAACATCATACCTTTTGTCTGTTACAAGGTAAACCAACAAAAAAGGAGGGAAAAGATAAACCAGCATAGAAAATGAAAGAAAATAAAAGTTATTGTTCATTTGCTTCCCTTCCCTTTCCTTCTTAGGCTGTGTCTGTTTAGAGGTAAAGGTGTGGGGAAGGGTTATAATGTGTTATAATGTGTACGGTTTTCCCACCTTTTCCCACGAATTGGCTTGACTGTTCATGGTAAAAGGTGGGAAATTTGCTACCTTTTATCTAAGGCTCCGTCTAGTTAGAGTTAAATGTGGAACTTCCTTGAGAAACTGTACGGTTTTCCCGTTATTTCCCATAAAAGGAGGTGTTTGGTTCACGTCACTACGTGGGAATCCTACCCGAGAAAACTACCGTGAGACTCGATATTTTCCCTCCTTTTGCCGAAAGGCTAAAATAAGAGGCGAAACCCTCTCTTGACCAAATTGGTCAGAATAAAAAGGGAAGGGAAGTGAGGGGAAATGGACGGAAGTTTGTAACGATTGAATAACGGCTATCGGCACAATTTCAGCTCACTTCTGGCATTGATTCAGAGTTCATTACATCGATATGTTGTTTGATTAGTCTGTATTTGCCTCGTTATGGGGTGAAGAGTACCTTATTCATTTTCTACTCCAATAAATCGTCAGGTAAGGAAAACAAAGCTTCTTTTTTCTATTCATTGTTTTCTATGCTAATATCTATGTTTTCCTTATTTGATCTTTGTTGATTTTCCTTTTTTTAGATTTATCTTCGTTTTCATCTCAAATCTATGGATTAGGGCATCAGATTTGTCTACTCGTTATGAGGTAAAGAGTAGATCTGTCTATGTTTGATATATGTTCGTTGCTTCGACTATGGTTTTGATCTGTGTTCGATGGTGCTTTGATTATGGTTTTGATTGGTGTTCATTGCTTCGACTGTGGTTTTGATCTGTATTTGTTGCTTTGATTATGGTTTTGATCTGTGTTCGGTGCTTCGACTGTGGTTTTGATCTGTGTTTGTTGCTTTGACTGTGGTTTTGACCTATGTTCGTTGATGTGTTAGATATCTACTAATTCCCTTTATTATAATCGATTGTGATTATTACTGCTCTAATATCATTTGTTAGATACTACATTTATGTTTGGGGATCTAAGTTGTTTGAAGTGGCACTTTATGCTGAGTTGATTTTGAAACAGTTTTTCATGGAATAGTTTTGTTTATCTTGATTAATTTGATAGAATAGAAAATTTAATATACGTTTCCAAAATAGTGAAGACATCTGTAGTTTAAAGACTTGAATTTGTACCAAGCATATGTCTATTCTTTAAATACATTCTATTGCTCACAACTCTTCAGTGGCTTCGTACTCTGATTCACAAAACCACATCATTGAAGCAAAATTTGTTCATTTCATAAAATTTGTGAAGAAGATAAGATGTTAAACAATCTATTCTGAAAAGTCTTATGATATACTACATGGTAAAGCTATACGTGATTTTTTTTTTTAAAGATCTTATAAGTTATGCGTGTTTTATTTCTCTTTTGTTTTCTTGTTAGTCATGGACCCAAGTTATGAGAATGAGTCAGATTCAGATGAAGAGTTGATATATGCAACTGAGACTGTTTATGCCATGGCAGGAGCTATAGGTGCCATGGTTGCAGCAAATTAATATGGTGATTACATTAATAAAGCTCCTCACGAGAACACTTATCACAAGCCTCGTACATTTATTAATAAGATGATTAATTTTGATGAGCATTGTCGTAATCTTTTGAGAATAAATGTCAACTGCTTTAAATAATTTGTGCATGAGTTTAGACGTCGTGGAAGTTTACATGACACCATCCATTGTAGAGTCTAGGAGCAAGTTGCAATATTTCTACATACAGTAGCACACAATCAAAGGGTTTGGTTTATGAAGTGTGTCACTTATCGATCTGGTGAAGGAGTGGGTAGATACTTCAACCTTGTATTGGATGCATTACTTGACATGGAAGATGAATTTATAAAACCACCTACGTTAGAGACACCTCAACAAATTGCTAAAAATCATAGGTGAATGCCCTACTTTAAGGTATGTTCCACTAGATTAAATCTATAAAAGATTGAATAATCATACTACTAAATTATTGTTTCATTTTAGGATTGTATTAGGGCAATTGATGGGACACACAACCCAAGAAAAGTCTTTTTAATACGAACCAGGATTTTGAGGGCATAATCATTGACCCACTCAAAATATATTAGTTGTATATGACTTTGATCTTAAATGTACTTATGTCATGACTGGATGGGAGGGTTCTGCATCTAATTCAAAGATTCTATATGATTCCCTCTTAAGGGGATATAGTATTCCTCGGCCCCCATGTAAACTTATATTTAAAATACTAACATGTTGAATGAAATCAATTTTCTTAATAACATGTTGAAATAAAAAAAATATTGTACATAATAAAATTCGATCTTGCTGATGTTGGGAATCCATTGAGGAGTAGTTTTATAACTTCATATCGTAACTTAAGATACCACTTAAACCAGTTACGAGGTCATCGTCTAGAAAATGCTGAGGAACTCTTTAACCACTACCATTCATCTCTACGCAATGTAATCAAATGTGCATTTGGAGTACTTAATAAGAGATTTGGAATAATATGTGAGGATCATATGTACTCTTATCAGAGACATAAACATATATTTTTTACATGTTGTATTCACAACCATATCCGTTAGTATATGCCTTTTGATAGTTTATTGGAAGATGCCGATAACAAATTTTAATGAGGTGAAACATATGTTGAGGAAGACAAACCCTCGAGACCTTATAATAGGGTACCAGAAGGTAGGGCGGGCAAGTACATAAGATTGAGAATCACAGAAGCCATGTGGAATGATTTCGAGCTTACAAGTTTATAATAGATTATTTGTGTACCTATATTATACTTTGTTTCATTTTTTTTATAACTTATAACAAACTTTAGTAAGGTATGTTGGTTTATGGTTATGTAGAACATGATGGTTTCATATCTAAATGAAGTATGGATTTTGTTTGTACTATATTTGTTGTTCGGTACTTGTATTGTCATTGGATTATTTAAACTCAATATTTCATAATGCCGATCCTAAAAAATATATAGGAAATGGATTCAACTGAGCCATCTCAAGACCCCATTTTGCGTAGAAATTTTACGTGGAATCCATAAATGGATAGGTATCTATTGTTATAACTGCAAAATCAATCACTTGAGGGAAACAAAGCCCATAATGGTTTTAAAGATGCGGCTTACAATGCATGTGTACATGAGGTGATCCTTAAATTTACAAAAACACTCACCAAGCACAATGTGATTAACAATGTGAAGACATTAAAGAAGGAGTTTAAGGCGATACATGAGCTACTCTCTAAAAGTGTCTTTGGATGGGATGACATTATCAAGCATGTTGAGGTGATCAATGAAGTATGAATTCTTTATGTTGCAGTAACAGGCTTGACTTATTCATTTATGGAATTCCATTTAAATAATTTGTCTTGTTTACATCTTTTTAATACAATGAACTAGCACTCATAATATTTTTTTTTGATAGAATCGTCTTGATATGAAAAAGTACAAAGAGCAATCATGGCCCTTATACAATGAAATGCTAGATGCATTTGGTGGAGAACATGCAGCCGGCATATGGGTTGAAATTAGTAAGGAAATACGCATGAATAGGGCTGAAGGAGTTGTGCTTAAGGATCCATTATCATCTTGTATCCCATATACTAAGCATGTAGGTCTCGATGATCTACCTCAAGACAATGGTGACCATGTTTAAAAAAATGAGAGTCCCTCATTAGGCACAAATGGATATAGTATTAACAATCAAACTAATGTGGGTAGTAGTGGGACTTCCGATTCAAGGCAAAAAGACCTTATGGTAAAAAATGTGAGCGGGATTCTTTCAACAACATCATAGCTCGTGTAGCTATTCAAATTGGAAATGTGGCTAATGCAATTGCAAATTGGACTAGCGTACATGTTAATGTTATAGAGTTGTTGGTTGCGGTGAAAAATGTGGAATGTTTAAATGAAAAGAACCTTGATTTTTGCTTTGAGAATTTGGTTAAGAACCCAATGGATACCAAGATGCTCTTAGCTTATGGACTACCTGGGCATCGTAGTTTTTTGTGGAGGCTGCTAACTGGCAGTAATCAATAGTCTATTGAAGATACATAATTTTTTGGGAATATTACATTTTTTTGCAACAACCAATGACTTTTTTGAGAATATTACCCTTTTTGGCAACAATCATTAACTTTTTGAGAATATTACACTTGTTAGTATCAACTATACTATACTTACACTTATCTTTAATGTAATTCTATGCAATATTTATATTTTATAATTACACTTGCATTTATGTACTTCATTTTCTTTTAATGAATTGTGGTTGTTTGTATTGATACTTGTAGGATTTGATACAAAATCACCATGGGAACCCAGGAACATCCAAAGAAGGTGATGTGTCAATGTGGGTTGGGTTGCATGCTTTATATCATGGCTACGACGAAATCCAACAATGGTCGTTGGTTTTATCGATGTCTCGACTGTAAGGTATAGGTTTTTTTTTAGTTATTGAATTGTATGTCTCATAAAATAGGCTCTATGCCATTCTCATTATTTTTTTGAGTTACAGGAACATCCATTTTGTTTCATATGGGCTGAACACCTTGACAATATTTTGCAACATCAACAACCTTATCATACCACATATGAAGTACATCAATAACCAGAAGTTGCAAATGGGGCTTATCTATGTGCCAACATCAATAAAGATGTCATATTATACTTATGTGTTACAGTTATGATTTTGACAGTTCTTATTTGTATATGGTTTTAATCACGTGTAGACTGTTCTGGTTGTGGATATAT